>CAWTZC010001712.1:0-25494 GCA_963919715.1 Microtus obscurus | reverse complement strand
CCATTGTAGTTATAGTTTGCAGGCAAATGGATGGAAATAGAGAACACTATCCTGAGTGAGGTAAGCCAGACCCAAAAAAGAGGAACATGGGATGTACTCACTCATATTTGGTTTCTAGACATAAACAAAGGACATTGAGCCTCTAATACGTGATCTTAGAGAAGCTAAATAAGAAGGAGAACCCAAAGAAAAACATATGGCATCCTCCTGAACATTAACCTTCATCAGGCGATGAAAGGAGACAGAGACAGAGACCCACATTGGAGCACCGGACAGGTAATCTCAAGGTCCAAATTAGGACCTGAAAAAAGAGAGAGCATGAGAAAGGAACTCAGGAACGCAGGGTGCACCCACACACCGAGACAATGGGGATTTTCTACCGAGGGAACTCACCAAGGCCAGCTGACCTGGGTTTGAAAAAAGCCTGGGATAAAACCGTCTTGGGAAAAAACATAGAGACAATGAGGACTACTGAGATCTCAAGAACAATGGCAATGGGTATTTGATCCTACTGCACGTATTGGCTTTGTGGGAGCCTAGGCAGTTTGGATGCTCACCTTACTAGACCTGGATGGAGGTGGGTGGTCCATGGACTTCCCACAGGGCAAGGAACCCTGATAGCTCTTTGGGCTGAAGAGGGAGGGGGACTTGATTGGGGGAGGGGGAGGGAAATGGGAGGCTGCGGTGGGGAAAAGACAGAAATCTTAAATAAATAAAAAATAAATAAATAAATAAAATAAAAAAAAGAAGAAAAAAAAGAATACACTGTAGTGGTTCTAAAGAAAGTGACTCCCAAAGGGAATGGCACTAATAGAAGGTGGAGCTTTGCTGGAGGAGACGTGGCTCTGAGGTCTCATATATGCTCAAGATACCATCTAGTTAGTGTTTCAGTTCATCTCCTGTCTGCCTGCATGATGTAGATTCCTCAGAAACTTCTCCAGTACCATAACTGCTTACATGCAGCCATGTGCCCTGCCATGATGACAATGGACTAAACCTTTACATCTATAAGCTGCCTCCTCAATTAAATGCTTTCTTCATAAAGGTTGCCATGGTCATGGTGTCTTTTCACAACAACAGAAACCTTAACTAAGACATACACCTTCTATTAATTAGAATTAATTTTAATAAAATTTGCTTGTAACTTGGATATAATTTTTTCTGGAAAACAGTCTACACTTATTTGAGAAAAGTATGCCTTCTGCTATAGTTGGATGCTGTATATCGATATGTATTTTTCATCTACCATGTTCAAACTATTTAGCCATTATTAAAATTGTGGCTTGCAGTCTCCAGCTACTATTATAAAACTCTTATACTTTATATGTTTCAGGACTCTGTTGTTTGGTATTTGTGTCCCTGTTAATGTTGTAAGTGCTTAATAAATTGACCCTTTGGTCAACATTTGAGTCATCTATATATCCTACAACAGTTTTGATTTAGGGTCACCACAGAGGGTCATGTAAGAGATCTCCATGGAACACAAACTTACTGCTTCAAGGCTGGTTTCCTCTAAAACATTCAAAATAGAGGAAAAGGCAAAAACTGAATGGACAGATGGGCTTATTTTCACAAAAAAAAACACACAATAAAATATTAGGTGAACATAAAAAAATATTTTAAAAAAACTTAAAGAGATTGTAAAATAAAACTGTTTACTATAAATAATTGGAATACTTTTTCCACTGTAGTTGTAAAGATTTTGTGGTACCATTATGGGATCCTTTGATTAGTGTCTTCTTGAAAGATTAATTCAGACAAGACAGAGATGATTTGAGTACATGTTTGTTTGGCAAAATAACACAAGCAAAGCTAAGGAAAGTAAGCTCTCCCAAGATGGAGTGGACTCAGAAAGGACAACATTCTAGATAAACTGAGATGGAACTCTAGAGAATAAAAGAAGCTGACCAAGAGAGGAAGCATGGCCTAAGAAAATCATCAGCTCAAGGAGTGAATGGAGTGGTCTTCCACAAGGTGGGAAGCACATAGTGGACTCTGTGTTGTGGGTTTTAAAGAAGTATTTAATGAATGTTTATGAGGAGGGTAGCACACTCAGGAGGTGTGTTGAAACAGTTCATGCAACAATTCAAGGCAGACCAGATGTTAGTGTTGTATCATTTTTACCATGATGTTCAGAAAAAGGCAAATATTCCTTTGCACTGTGTGAAGATGTGTCACTGTCATTGGTTTAATAAAGAGCTGAATGGACAAGAGCTAGGCAGGAAGAGTTTAAGTGGGACTTCTGGGGACAGAGAAGACTCTGGGAAAAAGAAAGGTAGAGTCACCAGACAACAGACAGGAAGTAGGATGGGCAGTACAGAGTGAAGGTAACTGAGCCCTGTAGATTAAAGTATGTAGATTAAAAGATATGGGTTAAATTAAGTTATAAAGTAGTTAGAAACAAACCTAAGTAAGCTAAAGCCAAGCATTTATAATTAATGAGTCTCCCTGTGGTTATTTGAGAGCTGCCAGGTGGGACCGAGAAAGACTGGTTACATTAACTAGTGTCAAAAACAAAATGTCAGATTCTTGAGGCTGAAAGTCCTTCATTAGCACACATATCAGGAGAGGGGATGCTCTGGTGCTTTAGCTTCTGGAGCAATCTAAGTGCAGCTTCAAGGATGGTTAACCACCAAGGGGCATTTTGACAGACACTGCAACAAAGCAAGATCCAGCTGTAGTTTTCCTTGATTCCATATTTAGTTGTTTGCTTATGTGGGGGTCTTCCATATCCACTCCCTGGAGTAGGTGGAGACCTATTTAGGTGGAGGCCATTCTCACCATTTAGTCTGTTGCAGTTGGGTGTGTCAGAACATGTGAAAGACAACAATGTCTCACATGTGTTCCTCTGGGGAGAGAGCTATTCCAAGCATGGAAGCTGCCTGTTTGGAGCCCGTAACCCTGCCAAGGCTAGCGTTGTTTGTTGCAGAACCAGGTTTTTTCTCTGCAGTCAGTGTGACCGTCTCACACTCAGCAAGCCCTCTCATTTACTTTCCTGGGTATTTCTAACCCCACTACTATAACCCTAGTATTTTTAATTGAAAACAGATTTTTTCATACAATACATTCTGATCCTAATTTCTCCTCCCCAAACTCCTCCTAGAAACTCACTACCTCCCTACCCACCCAAATCTCCCCCCCCTCTCCCCCTACCACCCTCCCTCTCATTAGAAAACAAACAAGCATCTAAAAGATAATAATAATAATAATAAATCTAGAATAGAACCAAACATACAAAAGAAACAAACTATTCAAAAAAATAGAGCCAAAGACACAATTAAAAAAAAAAAACAGACACAGAGACATGCACATTTACACACGGAGAAATCCCATAAAAAGACAAAATAAGAAAACATAGCACTATATAAACAAAAGACCTGTGAGGTATTAAAATTCCAAACAAAGCATTATAAAACATTAAACCTCAAGAATATCATTGAGTTCATTTTTTGTTGGCCATCTATTTCTGGGCATGGGGTCTGCCTTTAGGTGTGGCTTAAACACTCAGTGAGACTCCATTGGAAAAAACAAATTTTTCCTTTTTTTTTCTCTTGCTTTTTAGTCAACATAACAAAAATCTCTTGCCTTTTATTTTTTAATATTATTATTATTTATTTATTTATTAAAGATTTCTGTCTCTTCCCCGCCACTGCCTCCCATTTCCCTCCCCTCCCCCAATCAACTCCCCCTCTCTCATCAGCCCAAAGAGCAGACTGGGTTCCCTGCCCTGTGGGGAGTCCAAGGACCACCCACCTCCATCCAGGTCTAGTAAGGTGAGCATCCAAACTGTCTAGGCTCCCACAAAGCCAGTGCGTGCAGTAGGATCAAAACCCAGTGCCATTGTTCTTGACTTTTCAGCAGTCCTCATTGTCCGCTATGTTCAGCGTGTCCAGTTTTATCCCATGCTTTTTCAGATCCAGTCCAGCTGGCCTTGGTGAGTTCCCCGAAAGACCATCCCCATTGTCTCAGTGTGTGGGCTGCACCCCTCGCAGTCCCTAATTTTTTCCTTTAAAAAGGGTCGAACGCTACCATTCTCCCATCTACTTAACCCCAAAGTGTGTCTCATCATAACAATCACATAACTAACTTTACAATGCTCACATTATCAGCTCCATGGGAAAACCAGACATGTATAAAGTCCACATTTACTTAGGCCTCACATCTAATTATGATTTTATTTAAATAAAACTTAACTAGCGTTTGTGGTTTATATTTTTCTTACTTAGAAATCTATTTTAATGTCAAGCATTGTCACTGGTGGATAGTGCATTTCCTACCCAATGATAAATTTTGATTCAAAGTCAGAAGTTTCAAACCACTCATTTTTTTATCTCTAATTTAATCTAGTTTTAACATGCTTCCAAATTATTTCAGTAGTCTAGTAAGAGCTCTGTACACTCCCATGCTGGCCAGAAGCATGTTTTCCTTCTCCAACAGCCCCTCAGATGAGACTGCATACATATAACTTTCCTTCTTCTGTCTCTTCACCCCAAATGTCTTTACTTAAATAACTATATTGACTAAAACCATTAGGTAACTTAAAACTATATAACTCAGTCTTTTTTCTAAATATACATCTATGTAAGTATAATATTTGCTCATTTAGTTACTGTTATTTTATCTATCAATGTCATCTTCCCAAATAAGAAGAGGTCTTGTCTATCACATATTCCATACTATTCCAATGCTTTGTTCCTTTTATATTGCATCTATTATTCAGCATAAACTGAATTAATAAATTGCTGTAATAAATACATCATGTCCTCTCTGCAGTAAGCTTTCTCGGTTGATCATGATTTAAAAATGTGGGGTCAGGAATCTACAAACCCCAAATGGGCCTGATGAAAGAGGTTTTCAGGCAGCAATCACGTGCTCCTGGATTTCAAACACTCATGATCTAGTTACATTCAACCTTTAAAATCAGTTCTCTGCAGACATGTTGATGTCATTAAAGGAGTAAATAATCTGGAGCATGTCTTGTTTAGCTTATCACAGTTCTTACCTGGAGTGCATGACATCAGTGAGTGACCTCCAGACAGAATCTGGTACCGCTCTTCACAGAAATTTACAGTCACCACAATTGAAACCACTGCTTCGCAGCAACACTTTTGAGGGTTGTTGTTGTTGTTGTTGTTGTTGTTGTTGTTTCCCCTGACATGCAGGATGCCATTTCAGTTCATTTAGTATGGACCAACATTGCTTTGGCTCAGATGAGCTCTGTTTACATTCAATGGGCCTCATTTTGCTTTCCACATTGAAAAGTTCCTTTATGAAACTGTTTAATATAACTTTTCATTCAATACACACTATATGATGAAAATTAAAGATACCTAGGCTTTGAGAAAAACATCATCTCACTGAAATGTAATAGATAGAACTAAAGTATTGCACATATACTGATCAAAATGAGGAATGAAATACATAATATTTTGATAATATTTAAATATTTTCTATTCTAGATGTGCTGTATTCAGTTTGGATGGCCAGATGAGTTTTCTCACTGAGGTCATATTTGCTTGATTCTTTGCTTAATCTTTGCCTTAGAATTGCACTTAACTTAAATACAGTATTGGATTTTAATGGGCCCTTTAAAATTTAAACACACAAGCAAACTTTCTCCATATTTTTTTAAATGTTTTGGGGTGAATTCCATCACACTGTGTATTTTGTTTTGTTTTGTTTTGTTTAAATGATTATGCAGTACACTGTGTTTTTAACCTTTGGAATAGATTTGGGAAAACAAGAGTTAAAAAATGTTTAGTTCTAGAAATGATATGGAACTTAAATTTTAAAATATATGTTAGTACTATTCCTTGTAATAGCCAGAACCTGGAAACACCTAGATATCCCTCAACGGAAGAATGGATAAAGAAAATGTGGTACATTTACATATTAGAGTATTACTTAGAGGTAAAAAACAATGACATCTTTAAATTTGCATAAAGATGTATGGAACTAGATAAAAGCATCCTGAGTGAAGTAACTCAGACCCAGAAAAACAAACATTCATGTACTCACTCATAAGTGAATTTTAGACATAAAACAAAGGATACCCATGCTACAGTCCACAACTTCAGAAATGCTAGGCAGAAAGGAGGACCCTAAGAGGAACACAATGGAGAGCCCAGGATGGGAAAATAGTTAAGCTCTCCTGAGTAACCAGAGGTATAGAATGGAGGGGATGGGGGATGGGAACATATGGGTTAGAGATAGCCAAATTGGGGGAGGGACAGAGAGTGAGAGCAATGAAAGAGCTATCTTGATAGAGGGAGCCATTATAGGGGCAGGAAGAAACCTGGTGCAAGGAAATTCCTAGAAATCCACAAGGATTTCCCTGGCTAATACTCCTAGCAATAGTGGAGAGGGTTTCTGAACTGACCTTCCCCTATAATCAGATTAATGACTACCCTAGTTGTCATCATAGGACCTACATCTAGTAACTGATGGATGCCAATGAAGAGATCTACAACCAAGAACTGGATTGAGTTTTTGGAGATCAGGTAAAGAGAGAAAGAAGGGATCATTTGAGCAGGAGGAAGCTGAGTTAAGATCATAATTACGAGAGCCAGGCGGTGGTGGCGCACGCCTTTAATCCCAGTACTCTGGAGGCAGAGGCAGGCGGATCTCTGTGAGTTCGAGACCAGCCTGGTCTACAGAGCTAGTTCCAGGACAGGCTCCAAAGCCACAGAGAAACCCTGTCTCGAAAAAAAACCAAAAAAAAAATCATAATTACGAAAACCACAGAGACAGCTGACCACAGACTTTGGATTGAAATTTGGGGAACTTCCATGGGACCAAACTAGGCCCTCTAAATGTGGGTGAGAGCTACATGACTTGATCTGCTGGGAGGGGGGGTGCTGGCAGTGGGATCAGGACTTATCCTGGGTATATGAACTGGCTTTTGGGGGCCATTCCCTTTGGTGGGATACCTTGCAAAACATTGAAACAGTGGGGACAGTCTTGGTCCTGCCTCAACTTATTATGTCAGACTTTGTTGACTCCCCAAAATAGGCTTTATCACCTCTAAAGAGTGGATTGGGGTTAAGTGACAGAAGGTGGGGTGGGAAAAAAGAATGGAGGGAGAACTGGGGTTGGTATGTAAAAATAAAAATAAATAATAAAATAAAATATATGCTACTGTTTGTTTCATACTTACTATATTACACCATATAAACTTAAGTGTGTATAATTTAGTAATATGAATATTTGTAATATAGTACCATAGAAAATCTCAGCTCAGCTCAGATTACTCTTAAGGAGTGAGGGTATAAACATTTGCAGATAAACATAATTAGGAATACATTAATGCATCTCAGTAAAAAGCACATTTATTATGAAGATATTTTCCTTCTTACAAGCTTCACCAGTGCATTTTTAACTTCCTTGTTCCTCAAACTGTATATCAGTGGATTTAACATGGGAATCACTGTAGTATAAAACACCGAAGTCACCTTCTCATGGATGAGTGAACCATTTGAAGCAGGTTTCAGATACATGGACATGAGCGATCCATAAAATATTAGAACAGCTGTCAGGTGGGAGCTGCAGGTGCTGAAGGCTTTGGACCTGCCCTCTTTAGAGTGGATGCGGAGGATACTGGTCAAGATAAACGCATACGATATGATGATGGTCAGGCTGGTGGCTACCATGTTAAATCCGCCAATGACAAAAATCAGAAGCTCATCAACGTAAGTGCTGGAGCAGGACAGTTGAATAAGAGGGACAATGTCACAGAAATAATGTTTAATGATGTTGGATTTGCAGAACGATAACCTTTTAATATGCAGCCCCCGTGAATCAGAGCATCAGTGATTCCCACTGAAAAGACAGCAGCCACCAGGAGGGAGCAGACGCGCGGGGACATGATGACAGCATAGAGCAGAGGACTGCAGATGGCCACATAACGATCATAGGCCATGGCTGCCAACATGTAGCATTCAGAAATGACAAAAATACAAAAGAAGAACAGCTGAGCCATACAATCAGAATAAGAGATAGCTTTATCCCTGCTTAAAAACCCCACCAGCATTTTGGGGGTAACAACAGAAGAGTAGCAAAAATCTAAAAATGACAAACTACTGAGAAAATAGTACATGGGGGTATGGAGTTGAGAATTCAGCTTGATGACCACAATCATGCCAAGATTTCCCACCAGAGTGACTATGTAAATCACTAAGAAGAGACAGAAAAGCAGCAGCTGAAGCGCTGGCTCCTCAGTTAACCCCAACAGGAGAAACTCAGTCACCATCGAGTGATTTCTTGAGCTCATTTCTTCTGAAAAGTTGTAAAGATGAGGGGCAGTAAATGTCAAATAAGAGAGAATCCGAGTTGGTCTCTGGTCCTCCAGAGCCCAGGTGTTTCCAGCTGTGAAAACAAAGACCATGTTATGAAATTCAAAGGGGAAGCGTCTACATAGGAAAGCACCTATTACCACCAGTTTTATGAATCATCAAAACACTTCACCATTTCCTCCTGGGCCTCAGATTCCTGGCAAAAGTCCAAACATCCCACCCCAGAATCTAGGACAGGAGTGATGCTCAGCATTGTGAAGGCTTTTTCTGAAGCCCAGCAGCAGAAGTGCATAACAAAGAGAAAGGGCCAAGACTCTTCTCAAAAACACAGGTGGCTGTGGCTCACTCTGCTTAGCTTACACAGAAGGTGTTATTAGCAACTATTTTTTATTGCATTCTATGTTTTCCAACATGGTAGCAGAATACTAGCTGAGTGAAAATATTAATGGGTATTGCGTGAAGTGAGTACTCGAGGACCATTTATTAGAAACACCCGATGAGTTCACATAAAGATTCCTCAGTTCTCCGAAAGGACTAGGTAGAATAAATATTTCCAAACATATTAAATGATAGGACACTTGGGCACTTTTTTATTATACATTGTAACAGTAGTGTAAATTTAGAAAAACAAATTCTCGTGTGTGTTTGACATATTTTTAAAATGGGTTTTATGTGATTTTCCTGACTGGAAGCTTATTCTCTTCACATTATGGGTGATGGGAGAATGCTGAGTTCTCAATTCCTTTTCAGCTTTCTTGATGTCAGCTTCTGTCACTACTGCTTCTACTACTCAACTCCGAGACTGCATCTCTGCCTGGAGGCTTCTGAACAGCACTTTTTGTCTATTCCTGTCCTCTAATAAAGAGCCAGATGATATCATCTTGAAGTGGCCTGCCCTCTGGTTAAACGGGGCCTTGTCTCTGAGCCTGATTACTTTCTCCTTGGTGTTGTGCTGACCTCAGATCTTTGCCTGGACTCACTCATGTAGAGGCCTTCTCAGGCTTGTATCTACCATTCTCTCAACCTCTTCGGTTCTGGGTCTGCCCCCCTCCATGATTCTTGTTCCCTATTGGTTTCCCGTCAGTCACTGACATTAAGGACAAGACACTATTCAGCCACCTGAATTTCCAAATATGCAGGATATTCTTATTTCCCAGAATCCTCTCTCTTTCTGAAGAAATGGAGCTTAATGACATTCAACAGGTATTATCTTAGTGGAGCTCAAATCTGTGAAGCACAGGTCTTTTGTATCATGAGCAAATGGAGGTACCCAGTTGCCCTTGTTCTGTTATAGAAACACCTGGGTGTCTTCCTTTCCATTTATTCCTTCCCAGTTATGGTACACATACACAGAGTAGTCATAGTGGCTGTACGGAAAGACAAATGAAAGGGGCACCGAACAAGATTCATAGTCTCAGGTTTTATTTTGATTTAATCACATAGATGTTTCCATACCAATCTTTAATGTCTCCTAGAGGTCACAAACCCACTACCCATTCTCAATACATATCTGATCCTCCCACACAAGCCCCTAGTCTTATTTGTCTTTCTATCAAAGTAAAATGTATTTCACATTTCCTGTTTTTTCTGATCAAATCAGTTCTCTTTTCTGTTTTTCCTAATTCCCACGGAAATTTTAGGTTTATGTCCTTTCTCCTCAAAATGGTCCGTTGCCCATCAGCATCCTCATCATTTGGGAACTTGTTAGGACAAATCTTAAAACAAAAAGTGTATTTTAATTTCTGGTGCATATCACATCAAAGCAGCCACATTAAAGTGTTCAGTAGCCACTTATAGATAGGCATTATCTCACTGTAATTATTTCTAAATTTGAAGTCTCATTATGAACACAGGGGGTAACAGAAAGCATACTGCTAGAGTTCTGACCACATCTCTAAGACTTACAGGAAAGCCACTAATTCATAATGTAGTCTTTGTGAACTTATATTTATAAAACTTGAATTTTTAAAACTTAGAAATACTACAAAGCATTGTTGTATAAGCTACATAAGTCCAAAAATATGAGCAGACTCTATTATAAGGTCTGCAAAGCATGTTTGAAGCTCAAGCTAATGGCATCTTCCCTCCACTCCTGTCACTGACTCAGTGGGGCACAAATGTGCTAAGACTCTAGAGTTCATGGGGCAATCAGCAGTGGAGATTAGACCATGATATAATACTCAAACATTTCTGAGACTTACCTTCTTCCTCCTACTGGCTTCTGGTAAGAATCTCTTTTTTTTTTTCCTCTTCTCTAAGAAATAAAGGTGGATTAGCTATACCTTCTTCTTCCCTAACTAACTAAACAATAGCAGATAAAAAAGATGCTGAGAGTTTGTTTCTTAGCCCAAGCATTTTTTTAATGTGAAAATATAAAAATGAATCATCCCGGGGATTCCTTTTCTACTGGGGTTCAGCAGCCAGGATATTTGCAAGACCTGGTCCCAAGCTGCATGATACATCATTTCATATATCTGTCGTAGATTAGGCACACTGAGCAAAGTTTCCAAACCCTCCCTTAGAGCTTCTACCCCCCTGGGTCTAATATGCTGCCTGACACAGCCCCTCTGGGACATGCTGTTAACAATAGAACGTCCTAGGAAGCACCTATGTGCTCATAGGTGTTGTTTGATCTCAGAAATGGAAAACCTCATTATTGTAGAGTATGTTAAATTACAAAATTATACCCTTAATAGTGGGATGAATTTACTTTAGCTGAAGGGATATGATATAATATCCAGTATAGAGATATGGATATGACCAAGGAAACTAAGACACAGAAAACGTAAGAATGTATAAAGGTCATCAGGAATGGTTTAATACTTCATGAATAAAGGAGCCTCAAGAGTCACACAAAACTGGCCTATGGTTCCAAGGCATATATTTCTGGTATAATGCCTCATGATGTTTGGATGAGTCTTTTCTGGTGACCTTAAAACAGTGTATGTATTTGAAAACAGACAGGACAAACAATGGGACTGAATCAAAGACCCAGATATTAACCCACACACCTTCGAATACCTGAATTTTGACAAAGAAGCAAGAAATATCAAATGGAAAAAGAAAGCATATTTAACAAATGGTGCTGGCATAACTGTATATTAACATGTAGAAGAGTGAAAATAGATTCATGTCTATCACCATGCACAAAACTCAAGTCCAAATGGATCAAAGACCTCAACATAAAGCCAGCCACACTGAACCTCATAGAAGAGAAAGTGGGAAGTACACTTGAATGCATTAGCACAGGAGATCACTTCAAATATAACCCCAGCAGCACAGACATTGAGAGAAACAATTAATAAATGAGATCTCCTGAAACTGAGAAGCTTCTGTAAAGCAAAGAACATGATCAACAAGACAAAACGACAGCCTACAGAATGGGAAAATATCTTCACTAGCCCTACAGAGACAGAGGTCTGATCTCCAAAATATACAAAGAACTCAAGAAATTGGTCACGAAAAGAACATTTAATCCAGTATAAAATGGAGTACAGACCTAAACAGTGAACTCTCAACAGAGGAATCTAAAATGTCTGAAAGATACTTAAGGAAATGTTCAATATCCTTAGTCATCAGAGAAATGCAAATCATTCCATCTTACACTGATGACAACCTATGCTGGAGAGTTTGTGGGGAAAAGGGAACACTCCTGCATTGCTGGTGAGAATGCAAGTTAGTACAGCCCCTTTGGATGTCAGTGTGGTGATTTCTCAGAAAATTAGAAAACAACCTTCCTCAAGAACCAGTAACACCACTTTGGGGTGTATAGCCAAAGGACGCTCAATTGTGCCACAAGGACATGTGCTCAACTATGTTCATAGAAGCTTTGTTTGTCATAGCCAGAACCTGGAAACAACCTACATGCCCCTCAACCAAAGAATGGATAAGGAAAATATGGTACATTTACACAATGGAGTATTACACAGCAGAAAAAAGTAACGACATCTTGAATTTTGCAGGCAAATGGATGGAGCTAGAAACCATCATTTTGAGTTGGAACCCAGACCCAGAAAGACAATTTTCACATGTACTCACTCATGAGTGGTTTTAAACATAAAGCAAAGAAAACCACTCCACAAATCACAATCCCAGAGAACCTAGACAACAATGAGGACCCTAAGAGAGACATACATAGATCTAATCTACATGGGAAGTAGAAAATGACAATATCTCCTGAGTAAATTGGGAGCATAGGGACCTTGGGAAAGGTTTGAAGGGGAGGGGAGAGGCAGGGAAGGGAGCAGAGAAAATGTAGAGCTCAATAAAAATCAATTAAAAATGTAAGGTTTAATTGAGAAATATAGGTTAATAATCATCTATAATAGTCAAGCTTGTAGCCATGTTAGTCAGGTTTTCTAGATATATAGAGATATATTTTAGTTAGATAGGTATTCTACAAATCTTTCAGAAACCTTCAGAATATGGCATTTAAAATGTTTTAAGAACTTAAGACTTTTTATGACAATGAGACACAGCTGCAATCAATCTACTTCAAGGGGAAGATGGGCACTGAAGAGGCTCCTTATGGAGTTTATTAGCCATTTGGGCAAGAAACTGTTCTTGCCTGGACTCCTTGATGAACTGGACATGGAGGACACACAGAGAAATGATTGCTGAATTTGCCTAAAGGTGAGACGATCCTTTGGTGTTCCTGTTTTATGAAAGAGCCTGCTGGACATCCTGCAGGACACAGAAAAAAGTGATGTGACTAACAAACTGCCAATAGAGGCAGAACTGTCTTTGAATTTCCTCCTTTGGGGAAAAGTCTGCTGGATACTATAGGCCTGTAGGCTGAAGATGGATGCCCCAACAGTACAAAACTTTGAATGATTGTCCAGGCAGTGAGATGTCTCTGTCAATATTAGAGTTTTGGAAGTTGCTTACAATGCACTTCCTGTTTACTTAGGTAATATTACATCCTTCTGGAGTCTTTGATGGAGTTGAAGAATAGATGGTTATAACTATAGTTTTCCTTAGTTATGATAAAAGGTAAAGTAGATATAAATATTGTAACTATAATTCTTACTTGATACCTGTCTTTTTACATGTAATTTTTCTGTGTTAAAGTTAAAAACTTTTTTTTTATTTAAACAGAAAAGGGGAGGTGATGTTGAATTCCCCTCTGTATGCTGTGACTACCATTGATTACTAAAGAAGTACTTTGAGCCTATGGCAGTGCAGAACAGAAATAGGCGGGGAAAGCTAGGCCACATGCTGGGAGAAAGAGGGCAGAGTCAGGGAGAAGCCATAAAGCCTTCACAGAAGACAAACAGGCTGAAACTTTGCTGGTTGCCATGACCTCATGGTGATGCACAGATTAATGGAGAAGGGTTAATCACCCTAAGCTGGGGAAATGTACTTCAGTACCTGGTACCACATCAGGGACTAGCAGAGAGGCTGATCTACCTGCTGGCCTCAAGCTCAGAACTATTAAACTACAATGTCATTCCAAGCAGGTGAGTCTGCTCCATGCCTGAGGGCAGCATTGTGTACTTCACATCCCAGATTGAGCCTCTTGGTGTCCACATGCTTCAGTTTGTCCGTGTACAATGGTCCTGCTCTCCACAGTTGCCTCCTTGGGTAACTCTCACACAGGAGTTGTGACAGATTAAATTCTAGCTCCCTGGCTTGTGTGTCCCTTGTTCCCAGGCCTTAGGGGACTTAGTTTTAACAAAACATTCTCTCTCTTTATAACCCCCCAACTGCAGTGCTCTGACTCACATAGTGACTTAACGGGGTTGCTCTCCACTCACTTGTCCTCGGAAGGAAGCACTGTTTTATCAACTTGATTTGAGGTTTGTGAGGGCTATGAGCTTGGCCTACAGTAGTGGTTCTCAACCTGTGGGTCACGACCCTTTGGAAATTGAATGACCCTTTCCCAGGGGGTGCCCTAAAACCATCGAAAACAAAGATATTTACATTACAATGCATAATGGTAGCAAAATTACAGTTATGAAGTAACAGCAAAAATAGTTTTAAGGTTGGGGGTCACCACAGCATGAGGAACTGTATTCAAGATGGCAGCGTCAGGAAGGCTGAGGACCCCTGCTCTAGATAGAAGACTGCCGGTCTTTATTCAGCAGAGACACCTGGTTAGCTGTTTGCCTGAGGCTTCCTCTTCTCTTCCCGGGAGGCTGCGGAGCTGTATACCTGCAGCTGAGGTTCACTTGGCTTATTTCGTTCCAATAGATGAGTCCTTCATCTTCCTCTCAGCTGTGACACTTTCGCGTCACTGCTTTTGTGAATCTCCGAAACTCTTCCTCTGCCTCTCCTTGGAGCAGAGTCTACTGTTTCTTGTTCTACTCTTCTCATTAACTGGATGCATAGAGGACACTTCTAGCCTGCTATCATTTATTTAAGATGTTTTCACGCAACAGTTCTTTTGTTGTTGTTTTCTTTTTTGCTTTGTTTTACTTTTATTAATTCTTTCTGGATTTCACATCATGCATTCTGATCCCCCTCATCTCCCTCGCATCCACTCTCTGCCCTTGCAACCTTCCTCACAACAAACCCCAATTTAAAAGAAAAACAAGCAAATCAACACTAAAACAAAAAAAAAAATGAAGAATCTTTCAGAAGCTGTCATGTGGCCCACTGAGTCACAGTTCACCCTTGAGTCTGTTCATCTTTACTTGCAAGTGTTCATTGCTATGAGTCATTGGTCTGCCTCAAGGCCTCTGGTTTCTGCTAAACCCCTGATAAAGGTCTCGCTGAGGCTCCTCTTGGATATCCTGTTGTTCTGTGTTATGGAGATCCTGCTGTTTTGGATCTGTAGGTCCTGGGCCTGAGTGGTAGCTGGGTTGGTTAGCTCAATGGTCTTCACTTTCCCACATCTTCACTACCCAGCTAAGCTCTCCAGCACTGCCGGGGCTGGCTCACCCAATGCTGCCTACAGCAAGGAGCAGGGCCAGTTCTCCTGGTCTTGGGCCAGATCCACCTCATTCTTATCACCAGGTCCAGCTCTACTGTTTTTCTCCAGCAAAGTACAGATCTCTCCTGATTGCTGTGGTGGTATAGGGGTGGGGGCAGCTCTCCTGCTCTCACACCCTCAGGGCTGGCTCACCTGCGTTCCTGACAGCAGGCTCAGCTCTAGTGTGCTGCCCAGATGGGAAGCAGAAGCTGCTTTCTCCTGCAGGTAAGGTCAGGGCTAGCTCTCCCACTTTTGTGACCTCGGGGCCAGCTCTCTCACCTGCTTAAGGTGGAAAGGAAGGACAGGGGAGGCGGGCATATTTCCCTCACCCATGCCACCACAAGGCAAACAAGGAGGGGTCAGCTCTCTTGCTTTCCTACCCTCAGTGTTGGCTCGGCTGAGTCCCTGACCACAAGTTCAGCTCTAGTATGTTTCCCAGGTGAGGTGCACATCTGTGGTGAGGGGTGGGGCGAGGTAGGGCCAGCTTGCCTGCTGCAAAAGAAGCAAAGAGCAAGACCAGTCATCCCAGGGCCAGTGAAGGGTGCCAGCTCAGAACAGTATGGTTCCCATAACCTCCACGCTAACACAGGCCATGGATATCAAATCAGACCCTTGCTGTGGTAGAAAAACGGACCCAAACATAGGCCTAGGCAGTGGCCCACTCCCAGATGTCATCATGGTCCCAGGTGGCACCTCAGGCCAGCTGGACCAGTATGATCCCCACGCAGCAGTGCGGCCCTCAGACACAAGCATGTCCCCAGGTGTCAGTCTACACAGCCGGCATCAACATTGTCTTTGATGATCTCATGAGCCACAGACATCAACACAGACCCTGGACGCGGCAGGGCCATGGACTCAGTCAGACATGACCCTCGGCCACAGCCCTCGTTCAGACAATACCATGACCCCAGTTGACAGCCCTGGCCAGCCAAATAGGCCTGGCACAGGCAGCAACACAGCTGTTGGACACCAATGTGGTCACAAGTAGTGACCTCAGGCATCCACATGAGCCCTGGTGGCAACATGGGCCAGGGGCGTCAATACAGACCCCAGTTTGGGCCGGAACAGTGACTCAGACATGGTTCTTGGCAGAAGCCAGGGCCAGGCTGTCACCATGGCCATAGGTGGTTATGTAGGACACCCAGATTGGCATGGTCCCCATGGCAGCATGACCCTTGGACAACCAACTTGGCCCCAGGTGGTAGTCCAGACCACATGCCCTTGCATGGTCCCCAATGACTACAGAAATGGCAGACATCAACACAGGACCCCTAGGCTATTTCAGCGGCCCAGGTCAAAGGCTCCGACATCTCTCTGGACAGCTGGCCATTCATATCAGCCTGTTCCTCACCATCCTCACCTCTACAGATCTGTCTCTCTCCCCAATCTACAAACCATTCCGCTTATCCCTCTCTTTCACCTCCTCACCCTGTGCTCTCTCAACACAACAGAGTCCAACCACCCAGCACCAAGGATCTTTGTTGAATCACAGGTGGCACTTGGTTGAGCACTGCCCATCCCAGCCATAAGGGATGGTGCAGATATATTGCCTTTCTCACTCCCGTGCCTGGACCTGGAGATCTTGTTCAGTACTTGGTATAATAGTATCTGATCGTTCAGCTATAGAGACACCAGGAAGACTCATGGTGAGGTCAGTGGCTCCTGGTTGACTGCAGCTCCCACAGACCTAAAATCCGGGTGCTGGGTGCCACATGTATCCAAAATTGATTCGGGCCTAGATGGCCAGGACTGGGTGGGGCTGATATATTTTGATAAATGCATTAGTCAAGGTTCTCTGGAAGAGAATAACATATGAGGGGGGTGGATTTATTAGAATGACTTATAGGCTATTGTCCAAGTAATCTAAAGATGGCTGTCTACCAACAGAAGGTCCAAGAATCCAGTTCACAAACTGTATATCTCAGCTGGTTTTCAGTATACGCAAGAATCCCAAAGAAGTAAACTCTAATGCCCATGAAGGAATGGACTTGAAAGCAAAGGTAAGAGCAAGGAAGCAAAGAAAACTAGCTTCCTTCTTCCACGTTCTTTATATAGGCTTCCCCTAGACGGTGGCAGAGTAAGGCCGATTAAAGGTGGATCTTGTCACCTCGAAGATCTGAATTAAAAGTGAGTCTCCCCATTTTAAATGATTTAATAAAAATAATAATTAAGAAAATCTAATTTTAAAAATATTATATATAAATTAAGATATATATATCTTTTAAAAAGTGAAAATTGAAACAAAAAAACAACATAAAACATTATGAGATTGAAAAAAGGCAAAAATAAAAAGTATACAAAAATCTTGGAGTCCATATTTGGTTGGCTAAGACTCCCACCTGAAGTGACACTCCACTGAAGAAAACAGGTTTTCCCTTTTCCAGCAGGTACCAACTATAAATAGCTCCTTGGTTAAGAGTGGTATTTTACATTTACGTCCCCTCCTCAGTGATGGACTAGAATACTGGCTGTTTTGAACCTGTCCAGGTCTTTTGCATATCCACAGCAGCTCTGTGAATTCATTCATGAAACTGTTGTATCTGGAAAACACTGTTTTGTAGAGTTGTTCCCTCCTCATTCTTACACTCTTTCCACCTCCTCTTCCACACAGATCCCTAAGTCATGAAGGGAAGGATTAAATGAAGATATCCCATTTGGGGCTGAGCACTCCAAAATGTCTCCTTCCCAGCACATTTCCCCAGTTGTGGATGTCTGTGTTTCTGTCTTGAGAGCTGAGGATGCACTGGTCTATTTATGTAGGAATATGTCAGCAGGAGTCATTTTACTGTTATATTCCTTTAGCAGAATAAAAATAGTGGATTACCCCAGATCCTAGGGCATATCTAGTAACAGGTTCTTGGCCACTTTAGCACTGTCATATGTAGGGTTCTACCACTCATGGAATTTAAATCCAACATGTCAAAGTTATTTGTTATTGCCTCATAGTGTGACTATATGTTACAGGTAGGTCACTGCTGTGGGTTACAAGCTTTGTAGATGGGTTATATTGATGATTATTTCTCTCCCAATAGCATACAAATACCTTCAGCACTATGAACATCAGTCAGGAAAGATCACGCTTCTAGTTGAGCACCTTCTTGATTTCTCCATGTTCAATGACATAATTTAATGGTGTCTTAAACAATAAAAGTCTACCATCACGTTGTGGAGAGTAACTAATAGTCTTAACAATTGCCTGTGATTTGTGGATGGGTGAGGTGAGGCAGCTACAAATTCCCCTTTGGCCAATAATGCAATAAGTTATAACCCATTCCCTGGCACTATTTGATAGCACGATATGCCTATGCCTATTTGGAGCAGTGTCTCCCTCAGTATACAGACTCTATTTAAATTTCATGTAGATAGGTAGGTTAGACAGACAGAAAGACAGACAGACAGATAGAATATTCCATATATAGATAGATAAATTACACACACACACACACACACACACACACATGCTTCTGTGGTAGTAGGTTTCTTTAAGACTTTCAAAAGACATTCAGTGTTAGTTGTCCCTCTGCCATATTCCCTTCTTACCCTGCACTTCCATCCCACTTTCAATTTAATCCTCCTATTCTAGTTCCACTCTATATCTTTATAACACTATATACTGCTTACCCTTCCTTGAATGATATCCTCCACTTCTGATCCCTTACTAACTTCCCAACATCTTTTGATTATTTGGATTGCACATATGTCTAAGGTTTAAAAGCTAACATTCACATATAAGAGGATATATGCTGGTTTTTTTTTTTTGCAGGGGGAGATGGGTTAGCATACTCAGAGTAATTGTTTTGAGTTTCATCCACTTGCCTTCTAAGTTTTTATAATTTTATTTTTCTTAATGTCTGAATCATATAAATATTCCACATTTTCATTAGGCATTCATTAGTTGATGGACATCCAAGCTGTTTCTAATTTCCAGTGATTATTAATAGAGCAACATTGAGCACAGATGAGCAAGAATCTTTGTAATAAGATTTACAGTTCTTTGGTTATATGCTCAAGATAGTATAGCTGGGTATTGTGGTGATGATTTTCAGCTTATTGAGGCACCTCTGCACTGACTTCGATCTGGGGCATGTACCAGTATGCACTCCCCTCAGCAATGAATAAGTCATCTCCTTTCCTCAAATCCTCACTAGCATGGGCTGTCATTTGTTTTCTGATCTCGAGTCATTCTGACTGGGATAGAATGAAATCTCAAAGAGGTTTTAATTTGAATTTCCTTTGTGGTAAAATTGAGCATCCTTCGGGTATATACCCAAAAGTAGTATTGCTGGGTCTTGAAGTAGGTTGTTTCCTAATTTTCTGATGAAATTATCATATTGATTTCCAAAGTGGCTGTACCAGTTTGCATTCTCACCAGCAATGGAGGAGTGTTTTTTTAACCCCACATCCTCTCCATCATAAACTGTCATCAATGTTTTTGATTTTGGCCATTCTGATAGGTGTAATATGGAATCTCAGAGTTGTTTTGGTTTGCAAACAAATGGATGGATCTAGAATACACCATGAGTGAGTGAGGTAACTCAGACCCAGAAAAGACAAATATAATATGTACTCACACATAAGTGACTTTTAGACATAAAGCAAAGAAAAAACAGCCTGCAATTCACAACCCCAGAGAACTTAGACAACAAAGAGAAGGCCTAAAAGAGATATACATGGGATCTGATCTATATGGGAAGTAGAAAAAAAAGACAAGATCTCCTGAGTAAATTTGGAGTGTGGGGATCATGGAAGAGGGTAGAATGGGGGGGGGGGAAGATGAAAGAAGAAGGTGCATAGAAAAATATATAGCTCAATAAAAACTATTTTTAAAATAAATATTGTGGCATTAATTTCAAGTAATTGGCATGTCTATGAGAAGGGTGGAAAACTATAAAAAATGCTTTAATACAGGAATTATATAAATTATGCCAATTAATGGAATTTCAGTTAAATCTTCTTGGAGCAAATATAAAATAAATAATCAATGAAAAAGTTCAAAAAAATGCATTTCCCTTACAGCTTTAAATGATGAACATTCTTAAGTGTTTCTTAGTCATTTATGTTTTATCTTTTTGAGAATTCTCCGTTCAGTTATCATACCCTATTTCTAGTTGGTATATTTATTTTCTTGATACTCAGGGTTTGGTTTGGTTGGAGTTTTGGGTTTTTTTTTTTTTTTTTTGATTGGCTGGTTGGTTGGTTGGTGGGTAGGTGGGTTGTTTGGTTGGTTTTTTTTTTTGGTTGTTTGGCTGGTTTAGTTGCTTGCTTGCTTGGTTGATTTGGTTGGTTGGGTGATTGAGTGTTGGGTGGTTGATTGGTTTGGTGTGTGGTTGTTGTTGTTGCTACTTTTGTTTCTTAATATATTGTAGGTACTAACCTTCTACAAGTTGTATAATTTGTAAAGTTTTTTCCCATTCTGTAGGATGATGCATTGCTTAATAATAATGTTCTTTGCTGTACAGAAGCTTTTCAGTTTCATGAGGTTTCATTTACTAATTACTGGTATTAATGTCTGAGCCACTGGTGTCCTGTTCAGAAAATTCTTTCCTGTGTCAAAGAGTTCAAGAAGTCAATTCAATTTTATAAACAGATGATTTATTGAACATATTTAAAATGCAGTTGGGAGGGTATTTAATGAGTCAATTATTGTATGAGCACCAAATAAAAACTCCAGATTCATATTAGCATGTATAATGTTCAGGTAAATGTGAAAGCCTCCTCCTCCCATTCAGCTGTCATCTCTGTGACCTCCAAAAGCCAGTAGTCGGGTGATTCTGGTAAGTAAAAAGCAAAAATTGTGCTATAAATTGTTTAAACCCACAAGATCAGCAAGCAAGTCCTCATATGGACTCCTTCTAGAGAATGATTCCAGTTCAGAACAGAAGCAAACAATCCAAACATTCGAGGATGCCAGGGGAAGTTATCTTGAGAGTAATAGAGGTCCTAAGGAAAAAAATTAAATACAGATACTCTGTTAGTCCGTGGACTCAAATAAAAAACCACCCTGCATCAGGGTAAAATCTGTATCTGTACTAAACAAAAATAAAATAGAATATGAATAATTAGGTTCATGGTATAAGGAAGGTGCTTTATGGAAGCAGAAAATGTTTATCTTTAAAATTAAATGTCCTAAATAATCAGCTATTCTACTTTCATTTGTCCTTTTCGGCACACTGCATAGCCAATCTATTCTAGATTATTAGCCAATGAAATGTACATGCTTTAAGTGATGTTTAGTGAAAATAGTTTTTTACCAGCCTATCATGATTATGTATCATGATGATACATAAATATGCATGTTTCCCTTCATTATGCAAGTAGATGATTTGTGGGATAAAAATTATTTGTGACTTGCTAGACAGTATCATGAAGAAGCCGCTTATTGGGAAGAATAAGCATAATCAAAGACTCAAATAGTCACTGGATTACAGAGTTAGGGAATGCACACAGCATAACAAAGTCCATCAATTACTTCTGCAAAGGATCTAATCTAGCAGACTTGAAAGATTCTTGAATAAGAAAGAAAAAGAGAGGCCAAGTGGTATAAAATGCCTCTGATTGCAAGTGTCATCGTGCTCCTTAAACATGTGCAGTGTGTACTGTTTGCCCGTTTAACGTTTTTCTTCACTTAGGCCCATCAGGCAGAGAAATTCCCTTTATGTAAGTCCCCCAGGATTCATGTTGATTCTTTATGCCTTTATTTTCAGATTCCAGAATTTCCCAGCTACAGGAGAACTTTATAAACAGCCTTATGAACACATATTCTTCAAGCCGGAGTGAGATCACTAGACATTAGATAGAAGAAAAACTAGTACATAGAACTTCTTGTCACTAGGCCAAAGTACATTTCTCGTTGAGCCGACATTCCAGATATCACCCCTCTCACTAAGGTGAAAGGAAACAATACCCAGACAGGAATCACAGAAACAACACAATTAAAAATTCACCCACAAGATCCCAGAGTTATAAAAGTTCAGAAGTTCATTGTAATTTTCTAGGCTTTATGAGTCTTGTAATCACCACTTGTATCACAGAAGCACCTACACATTCTACTAAGAAGAGAGGAAGGAATTATAGATTTTAATAATCATTTCATCTTTGTTACAGTTTCTAGAGCTTGTCCTATTTGGAAAGACTTAATTGTCTCAATGGGAACACATCCAATTATTTGAAGAAGAATCCTGCAATCAATACTATACTATTAAGAGCTTTCTACTTTCTAAAACAACTATGAGATAAAAAACACTTTTATGTAAGGATATAATTAGAAATTAATTCCCAATTTAAAAACTAGCCTCCAACCTTTCCTGTTGGTATCTTGGTCAGGATTTCTGTTGCTGTGACAAAAAAAAAAAAAAAAAAAAAAAAAAAAAAACTTGGAGAGAAATGAGTTTATTAACAGCCATCACTGAGCTAATCAGAGCAGGAACTTGTAGACAGGAATGGCTTTTGCAGCTTCATGGAGGGATACTTCTTTATGGCTTGCTACTTATGGCTTGTACAGCCTGATTTCCTTGTTCCCAAGCCCATCAGCCAAGAGTGGGCTTGACCCCCTAGACTCTGGACTCTTCAAAGTCAATCACTAATTAAGAAAATGTCCTACAGGCTTGCCTATAGCCAGATCTTATCAAGACATTTTTCTTCCTTTATATATTTATTTTTTATTATTTTTACTGAGTTATATTTTCTCCACTCTCTTCCCTCTCTGCCCCTCCCTTTCTAACCTCTCCCATGATTTCTACACTTCCAATTTACTCAGGAGATCTCTTGTCTTTTCCTACTTCCCATGTAGATCAGATCCATGTTTATCTCTTTGTTTAGAGTGTTGGTTACAAGTTGTTATGGATAATGGTTAGGAATCTAAAGTAAAACCAAAGGAAATTAGATTCAGAGTTTTTTGTTTTAAAGAAAAATGGGTGGTGCTGTGGGACAATCATCTTGTACCCTTTAAAGATTTGTCAATTGTACTGGTTTAATAAAATGCTGATTGGCTAGTAGCTAGCCAAGGAAGTATATGCAGGGTGACCAAAAACAGGAGGAATTCTGGGAAGAGAAAAGGCTTGCTCTACAGTTGTCACCCAGACACAGGAAACAAAGATTATAATTCCTCACTGATAAAAGTTTCCAAGCCAACGTGACTAACAGACAAGCACATTTTAGGCGAATTTAAGATGTAAAAATTAGTTAAGGCAGGGGCATCTTGGCTCTGCACAACCCCCCCAAGTTCGCCTTTTTTCTGCAGGGTCCTTCAACCTCCAAGAGTCCTGTCCCTGTGCTGAAGACAACCTTTCAGACCGGTGAGTAGGTGCCTCCCGGGGTGGGGGTGGAACAACCAGGGGAAGGAGCAGCCTGGGCCCCTTCAGCTCCTGCTGCAGGGTCTTCTTTGCTCCACACATCCCTGCCCCCACCCTCAAGCCTACCTAGTGTCTACAAGGTCCTTGGCCCAGTAGTGCAGCTCCTGTTCCTGCACTGAGGCTACCCCACCCAGAGGGGTGAGGGGTGCACCTGCCCGGCTGTGGAAGGGAGGAGTGCACGGCACCTCTAGCTCCTGCGTGCAGAGGCTTCTTAGGCTCCGCCAACCCTCCCCCAAGTGCTAATAACTGTCTGTAGGGTCCTTTGACCAGAATGCTATACCCAGCCAAACTTTCATTCATTATCAATGGAGAAAAAAAAAAAAATTCCAGGATAAAAACAAATTTAAACATAGGTAGCCACAAATCAAGCCTTACAGAAAGTAATAGAAGGAAAATCACAAACCAAGTAATCCAACAATGCCCACCATAACTCGATCTAGCAACCCTTCACCAGCACAACTCAAAGAAGGAAACACACAAACACTACTTCAAAGCAAAAAAAAAAAACCGGAGTAGAACCACTGATCATTAATATCACTTAATATCAATGGACTCAATTCACCTATAAAAAGGAACAGGCTAAGAGACTGGATATGAAACTAGGATCCAACATTCTACTGTTTACAAGAAACATTGACTCAACCACAAAGCATAGACATCTACTCTCAGAAGAAAAAAGGGTTGGGAAAAGGTTTTTCAATCAAATGGACCCTAAGAAACAATCGGGTGTGGTTATACTAATTTCAAATATCATAAAATTGACTTCAAACTAAAATCAATCGGTAGAAGAGATGGAGATGGACACTTACTCATAACAGGAATAATCCATCAGGACAAGTTCCAATCCTGAATATCTATGCCCTTAATATAAAAAAGCACCCACTTATGTAAAAGAAACATTACTAGAACTCAAGGCAGACATCAAACCCCACACACTAATAGTAGGAGATTTCAACACTCCTCTCTCACCAATGTACAGGTCAAACTGACAGAAACCTAATAGAGAAATAAGACAATTAATGGAGGTAATGAATCAAATGACTTAATAGACATATTCATAGAACATTCCACCCAAACAGCATCTCATGGAACCTTCAAAAATTGACCACATACTCGGTAACAGAGCAAGCTTTCACAGATACAAAAAAAGTATTAGTAACCTCACCTGTACCTTATCAGATCACCATGGAATAAAGCCCAACTAACAATAATTCTAACCCCCAAAGCCCACTATGGAAGCTGAACAGTCAACTACTGAGACACTCTGGTTCAGAGAAGAAATAAAGAAAGAAATTAAGTCTTCCTCTTGAATTCAATGAAAATAAAGTAACAACATACTGAAACCTATGGGACACTATGAAAGAGGTGCTAAGAAGAAAGTTCATAGCTCTAAGTGCCCACATTAAAACAGAAAAATCTCACATTGGAGATCTAATAGCACAGCTGAAAGCTCTAGGAAAAAAAAGAGGCAGATTCAGGCCCAGAGGAGTAGAAGACTGGAAATAATCAAATTGAGGGCTGAACAAAATAAAATAGGAACAAGGAAAAAAAGAATCCACAAATCAATGAAACAAAGAGCTGGTTCTTGAGAAACAATAAGATTGACAAACATTTATCCAAATCTAATCAAAAGGCAGAGAGAAAATATGCAAATTAACAAGATCAGAAATGAAAGTGGGGACACAATAACCCATACTGAGGAAATTCATAGAATCATTAGGTCTTACTACAAAAGCTTATGTACATATAGTTTAAAATGTAAAAGAAATGGACTAGCTTTAAATTAAGTACCATTTACCAAAATTGGGAATCAAGACCAGGTGAACAATTTAAAGAATTTATAAGTTGGTGAGGAAATAGAACCTGTAATAAAAAACCTCCCAACCAAAAAGCCATGGACTGGTGGTTTTAATGGAATTACTATCAGAACTTCCAAGAA
>CAWTZC010001711.1:0-56232 GCA_963919715.1 Microtus obscurus | reverse complement strand
GCATTGTGGTTAGAGAATATACTGTAGTGGTTCTAAAGAAAGTGGCTCCCAAATGGAATGGCACTATTAGGTGGTGTAGCTTTGTTGGAGGAGATGTGGCTCTGAGGTCTCATATATGCTCAAGATACCATCTAGTGTTTCAGTTCATTTCCTGTCTGCCTGCATGAAGTAGAATTCTCAGCGACTTCTCCAGTACCATTACTGCTTGCATGCTGCCCTGTGCCCTGCCATGATGACAATGGATTAAACCTTTAAATCTATAAGCTGCCTCCTCAATTAAATGTTTTCTTCATAAAAGTTGCCATGGTCATGGTGTCTTTTCACAAAAAAAAAAAACTAACTAAGCCATATACTTTCTATTAATTACAATTAATTTTATTAAAATTTGCTTGTGCGTGGAATATAAATCTTTCTGGAAAACAGTCTACAGGGATTTGAGAAAAGTATGCCTTCTGCTGTAGTTGAATGCTGTATATCGATATGTATTTTTTTATCTACCGTGTTCAAACTATTTAGCCATTATTAAAATTGTGGCTTGCAGTCTCCAGCTACTATTATAAAACTCTTGTACTTTATATGTTCCAGGACTCTGTTGTTTGGTATTTGTGTGGCTATTAATGTTATAGGTGCTTAATAAATTGGCCCTTTGGTCAACATTTGAGTCTTCCATATATCCTACAACAGTTTTCATTCAAGGTCTATGCTGCCCATATAACTGTAGCCTCTCTTTTGGCTCTTAGCTTCTAGTTTAATCAGTTACTTTTCTATTTTTTTCTCTTTCCACATATTTGTGAGATCTACCTTGTTTTTTTTTTTTTAAAGAAAAAAAAGTTGGACGATTGTCTTTCTTCATCCACTTTAGGAATACTGCCTTCTCATTTGGCAATCTAACTCATTTACATTTAAAGGGATTACTGATGTGAAAGGCTATCTGCAATTCTTCCATTTTATTTCAGTAAGTTTTGCAGGTTTTACGCTCTCATTTTTACAGTGACAGCTTCTTTGTGTGTTTAGTTGATTCAGTGCAGTACTGTTATGGTTGGGATAATAACCATTCTCTAAATTAAGCGTCATTTGTTAAAGATTTGGTTCCAAATGCATGGCACTATCAAGAGACACTGCAACAACTGGTAGATGGGATCAAGCAGAAGGAAGTCATTAGAGGAAATGCCTTAATGGAATGTTAAGACTTTAGCCTTTTACTCTTTTTCTGCTTCTTGGCCACAAGATATAGCAGCTTTTCTCCACTGTGCTGTCCCCACCATGGGGACAGAATCCGAAGAACAATGCAGGAGCTGAGTGTGGACTGTAGCCTCAGAAAGTGTGAGCCAAAAGGCTGACTGTCAACAATGCTTTACCCTGGAAAAACAAAAACTAGCACAGCAGCTACTCCTGTTCTTCCCTCCCTTACTTTCACATAATTTTTCTGATACTTACCTAACAATTATCATGAGATGATTAAATAACATCCCAAATGTATAACATGTTGGTTAAAAGGAGAGATTTACAGTCAAAAAAATGAAATATAAGTTTCTATGTAATTATATCTGTTCTCTTTTAAGAAATTTTGTGACAAGTTACATTCCTACATATTCTGCATTCAGTGGGGTAAATTTATAATTCTTTTCATGAATATGTCTTTAAGTTTTTGTATATAATTAAAGGTATATTTGTAAAACTACAGCAATACTGGATTTTGTAGTTATCTACAGAGCTACTTCCCTGGAATTATTGTGTTCATTATTTAGGTTTATGCTAATACCTAATTTCTTTGCCTGTTATTCTATCCTTCCTCATAAGACAGCTGAGTGTTGACAGAAAATCCCTCAGCTTTTGTTTGTCTGGAAATAATCAAATTGCTATTTGTTCACTTATTTGATTTTGCTTTCAGCTGGTGTTTTACCAAAGATTCCCTTGACTACCATACCAAAAGCCAAAAGCACAGCAGGAGAATAAAGAGTGGGTGGGGGGCGGGGCAGGGCAGGGATTGGAAGTTGGGTAAGAGGAGAGAAAATATGTATGGAATATATACATATTAGAGTACTACTCAGCAATAAAAAACAAGGACTTCTTGAAGTTTGCAGGCAAATGGATGGAAATAGAGAACACTATCCTGAGTGACGTAAGCCAGACCCAAAAAGAGGAACATGGGATGTACTCACTCATATTTGGTTTCTAGACATAAACAAAGCACATTGAGCCTCTAATACGTGATCTTAGAGAAGCTAAATAAGAAGGAGAACCCAAAGAAAAACATATAGGCATCCTCCTGAATATTAACCTTCATCAGGTGATGAAAGGAGACAGAGACAGAGACCCACATTGGAGCACCAGACTGAAATCTCAAGGTCCAAGTCAGGAGCAGAAGGAGAGAGAGCATGAGCAGGGAGCTCAGGACCGCGAGTGGTGCACCCACACCTGTGACAGTGGGGATGTTCTGTCGGGAACTCACCAAGGCCAGCTGGCCTGGGTCTGAAAAAGCCTGGATTAAAACCGTCTTGGGAAAAAACATAGAGACAATGAGGACTACTGAGATCTCTAGAACAATGGCAATGGGTTTTTGATCCTACTGCACGTATTGGCTTTGTGGGAGCCTAGGCAGTTTGGATGCTCACCTTACTAGACCTGGATGGAGGTGGGTGGTCCATGGACTTCCCACAGGGCAGGGAACCCTGATAGCTCTTTGGGCTGAAGAGGGAGGGGGACTTGACTGGGGGAGGGGGAGGGAAATGGGAGGCTGCGGTGGGGAAAAGACAGAAATCTTAAATAAATAAATAAATAAATTAAAAAAAATAAAAAAAAAAGAACAGCAAAAATCTCTGTCTTTGCAGATCGGCTCTGTGGTAGGCACTGCTGCACTCCTCAGCCACACTTCCTGCTGTCACTGATCCTGGAGACCAGTCAGAGATAAAAATTTAGTCTTCTTTTGTGGTTATTCACATGTGGCTTGCTTGAGGGATGTGAATGGCTCTCAAAGGTTTAGGATATAGAGTTAGAACAATGGTTCAGAGGTTAAAAGTACCTGCTGCTCTTGCAGAGGACCAGTGTTCAGTTCCCAAGACCCACATAGTGGCTCACAATCATCCATAAGTCCAGTTCCAGACGATGCTCTATTTCAATCTCCACAAGAACCAAGAACACACATTGTACACCAACATACATGCACACGAACACTTATAGACATAAAATTAATAAATTTCTGATATACACGTTACTTATAAATATTTTGATTACCCCAAAGATTTACTGTACTTTTGTATTATGTATGTGCATATGTGTGCACACACATGTATTGTACACATGTTATGCTTGAACATGTGTATGTTAGTGTGGACACTCATTTTAAGACACATCTGTGGATATCAAAGGATAATCTGCCTGCGTCAGGCAAAAACACTACATATGCAAATCTGAAATTATATTGTACCATTGCAATGACAGTTCTCTTACTTTTGTCAAAGGGGAAGAAAATATTGTATCTCCTGTCATGTGACCACCCAGAGGTTAGGTCACACAACCATAATAATTAAAACATTATGGACCGTAGCCCCAGCCCCTGGCATCCATCCCAGCCCCCTGGCCTGGGAGTTGCATTAGTCTGGACTCCAAATCCCAGCATGCCAGCACCCCAGGGAGGGTCAGGACCACTCCCACAGGGTGTTTAAGTGGGCTCACAGAGAAGAAACACATGGTTCCAGGTTTGCATGTGCTTTCTGCTTTCCTGTCTCCATGCCATGCACTAGGCCATCCGAGAGCACTGTATTTAATAAAATGATGGGCATTTTAATTTGGTTTGATCTGACCTAATTGGAGTTCTCTAGCAATCTAAGTGCAGCTTCCATGATGGTTAACCACCAAGGGGCATTTTGACAGACACAGCAACAAACAAAAATGCAGCTAGTTTTCCTTAGTTTCATATTTAGTTATTTGCTTATGTAGGGGTCTTCCATATCCACTCCCTAGAATAGGTGGAGGCCATTCTTACCATTTAGTCTGTTGTACTTAGGTATGTTAAAACGTGAAAGACAGCAATGTCTCACATGTGTTCCTCTGGGGAGAGAGCTATTCCAAGCATGGAAGCCTGCCTGTTCAGAGCCTGTAACCCTACCAAGACTACCTTTGTTTGTTATAGACCCCTGTTTTTTCTCTGATCTGGTCAGTATGACCTCACACTCAGCAAGCCCTCTCATTTACTTTCCAAGGTATTCCTAACTCCACCATTATAACACTAGTATTTTAATTGAAAACAGACTTTTTTTTTTTTTTTTTTTTTTTTTTGGTTTTTCGAGACAGGGTTTCTCTGTGGTTTTGGAGCCTGTCCTGGAACTAGCTCTGTAGACCAGGCTGGTCTCGAACTCACAGAGATCCGCCTGCCTCTGCCTCCCAAGTGCTGGGATTAAAGGCGTGCGCCACCACCGCCCGGCTCAGACTTTTTCTTACAATACATTCTGATCCCAATTTCTCCTCCCCAAACTCCTCTTAGAAACTCACTACCTCCCCACCCACCCAAATCCTCCCTCTCTCTCTTTCTCCCTCATTAGAAAACAAACAGACATCTAAAAAATAATAATAAAATAAAAACTAGAATAGGACAAAACATAAAAAAACAAACTATCCAAAAAAATAGAGCCAAAGAAAACACATGAGAAAAAAGCACAGACATAGAGACATACACATTTACACACACTGAAATCCCATAAAAAGACAAAATCAGAATATATAACATATAAATAAAAGACCTGTAAAGTAAAAAAAATCCTAGAAAAAGCATTATGAAACCTCTAAAAATATCATTGAGTTCATTTTTTGTTGGCCATCTACTGCTGGGCATGGGGTCTGCCCTTAGGTGTGGCTTATATACTCAGTGAGACTCCATTGGAGAACACCAATTTTTTCTTTAAAAGATGTCAAATGCTACCATTCTTCCATCTACTTAACTCTAAACTGGGTTTCATCATAACAATCACATAACTAACCCTACAATTCTCACATTATCAGCTCCATGGGACAACCACACATGTATAAAGTCCACACTTACTTAGGCCTCTCATCTAATTATGATTTTATTTAAATAAAACTCAACTAGAACTTATGGTTTATACTTTTCTTACTTACAAATCTATTTTAATTATGTCAAACTTTGTCATTGCTCGACACCACATTTTCTACCCAATGATAAATCTTTTTTTTGTTTGTTTGTTTTTTTGTTTTTCGAGACAGGGTTTCTCTGTGGCTTTGGAGCCTGTCCTGGAACTAGCTCTGTAGACCAGGCAGGTCTCGAACTCACAGAGATCCGCCTGCCTCTGCCTCCCGAGTGCTGGGATTAAAGGCATGCGCCACCATCGCCCAGCCCCAATGATAAATCTTAATTGAACGTGAGAAGTTTCAAATCACTCATGTTTATCTCTAATTTAAATAAATATATTTCCAAATTATTTCAGTAGTCTAGCAAATGCTCTGTACACTTCCACGCTGGCCAGTAGCATGTTTTCCTTCTCCAACAGCCCCTCAGATGAGACTGCATGCACATACTTTCCTTCTGTCTCTTCATCCCAAATGTCTTTACTTAAGTAACTGTACTAACTAAAACCCTTAGGTAACTGAAAATTATATAACTCCGTCTTTTTCTCAATATACATCTATGTAATTAGAATATTTGCTCATTTGTTACTGTTGTTTATCTATCAATGTCATCTTCCCAAATAAGGAGCGGTCCTGTCTATCACATATCCCATACTATTCCAATGTTTTGTTCCTTGTATATTGCGTCTATTATTCAGCACAAACTGAATTAATAAATTGCTGTAATAAACACATAATGTCCTCTCTGCAGTAAGCTTTCTCGGTTGACCATGAGTTTAAAGACATGAGGACAGGAATCTACAAACCCCAAATGGGTCTGACGGAAGAGGTTTTCAGGCAGCAATCACGTGCTCCTGGATTTCAAACTCTCATAATCTAGTTACTTTTAACCTTTAAAATCAGTTCTCTGCAGACATACTGATGTCATTAAAGGAGTAAATAACTTGGAGCATGTCGTGTTTAGCTTATCACAGTTCTTACCTGGAGTGCATGACATCAGTGAGTGACCTCCAGACAGAATCTGGTACTGCTCTTCACAGAAATTTACAGTCACCACAATGGAAACCACTGCTCTGCAGCAACACTTTTGGGGGTTGTTGTTGTTGTTGTTTCCCCTGACATGCAGGATGCCATTTCAGTTCATTTAGTATGGGCCACCTTGCGTTGGCTCAGATGAGCTCTGTTTACATTCAATGTGCCTCATTTTGCTTTTCACATTGACAAGCTCCTTCATGAAACTGTTTAATATAATTTTTCATTCCATACATACTATATGATGAAAATTAAAGATACCTAGGCATTGAGAAAAAAAAAAATGTCGTCTCACAGAAACCAAACAGATAGAAGTAAAGTACTGCATACATACTGGTCAAAATGAGGGGGAAAAAACATAATATTTTGATAATATTTAAGTATTTCCCTAATCTAGCTATGCTGTATTCAGCTTGGATGGCCAGATGAGTTTTCTCACTGAGGTCATATTTGCTTGATTCTTTGCTTAATCTTTACTCTAGAATTGCACTGAACTTAAATACAGTGTTGGATTTTAATGAACCCTTTACAGTAAACACACAAGAAAACATCTTCCATTTGTTATAAAATGTTTGGGGGTGAATTCCATCACACTGCATTTTATTTGGTTTTGGTTTCTTTAAATGATTATGCAGTGCACTGTGTTAACACTTTCAACTAGATTTGGAAAACAAGGGTTAGAAACATAATGTTTACTTCTGTAAATGTTACAAAATTTTAAATTTAAAATATATGTTACTAGTATTACTTGTAATTAGCCAGAACCTGGAAACAAGCTAGATATTCCTCACCCGAAGAAATGGATAAAGAAAATGTGGTACAATCACACAATGGAGTACTACTCGGAGGTTAAAAAAAAAAAAAATGACATCCTTAAATTTGCAGACAAATGAATGGAACTAAAAAAAACCATCCTGAGTGAAGTAACTCAGGCCCAGAAAGACAAACATGATATGTACTCACTCATAAGTGAATTTTAGGCATGAGACAAAAAATTACCAGGTTACAATCCACAACTTTGGAAGTACTAGGCAGAAAGAGACCCAAAGAGGGACACAATGGAGAGCCCAGGATGGGGAAATAGTTAAGCTCTCCTGAGTAAACTGGAAGGGGAGAATGAAGGGGATGAGAAATGGGAACATATGGGTTAGAGATGGCCAAATTCAGAAAGGGAGAGAGAATGAGAGCAATGGAAGAGATTATCTTGATAGAGGGAGCCATGATAGGGCTAGGGAGAAACCTGGTGCAAGGAAATGCCTAGAAATCCACAAGATTTCCCTGGCTAATACTCCTAGCAATAGCGGAGAGGGTTTCTGAACTGACCTTCCCCTATAATCAGATTAATGACTACCCTAGTTGTCATCATAGGACCTACATCTAGTAACTGATGGATGCCAATGAAGAGATCTACAACCAAGAACTGGGTTGAGTTTTTGGAGATCAGATGAAGAGAAAAAGAAGGAATCATATGAGCAAGGGGAAGGGAGTAAAGATCATGATTGGGAAAACCACAGAGACAGCTGACCTGAGCTAATGGGAGCCCACAGACTTTGGATTGACATTTGGGGAACTTCCATGGAACCAAACTAGGCCCTTTAAATGTGGGTGACAGTTACGTGACTTGATCTATTGGAAGGGGGTGCTGGCAGTGGGATCAGGACTTATCCTGGGTATATGAACTGGCTTTTGGGGGCCATTCCCTTTGGTGGAATACCTTGCTATACACTGATACAGTAGGGAGGGTCTTGGTCTTGCCACAACTTGTTATGTCAGATTTTGTTAACTCCCCAAGGGAGGCCTTACCACCTCTAAGGAGTGGATTGGGGTTAAGTGGGGGAAGGTGGGGTGGGAAAAAAGGAGGGAGGGAGAATTGGGGTTGGTATATAAAAATAAAAATAAATAAGAAAAAATATATATGCTACTGCTTGCTTTCATACTTACTATATTAAAACATATAAACCTTAAGTGTGTATAATTTAGTAATATGAATATTTGTAATATAGTACCATAGATAACCTCAGCTCAGCTCAGATTATTCTTAAGGAGTCAACGTATAAACATAATTAGGAATACATTAACACATCTCAGTAAAAGGCACATTTATTATGAAGATATTTTTTTTCTCACAAGCTTTACCAGTGCATTTTTTACTTCCTTGTTTCTCAAACTGTATATCAGTGGATTTAACATGGGAATCACTGTGGTATAAAACACTGAGGTCACTTTCTCATGGATGAGTAACCCATTTGAAGCAGGTTTCAGATACATGGACATGAGCGATCCATAAAATATTAGAACAGCTGTCAGGTGGGAGCTGCAGGTGCTGAAGGCTTTGGACCTGCCCTCTTTAGAGTGGATGCGGAGGATACTGATCAAGATAAACGCATACGATATGATGATGGTCAGGCTGGTGGCTACCATGTTAAATCCGCCAATGACAAAAATCAGAAGCTCATCGACGTAAGTGCTGGAGCAAGACAGTTGAATAAGAGGGACAATGTCACAGAAATAATGTTTAATGATGTTGGATTTGCAGAACGATAACCTTAATATGCAGCCCCCGTGAATCAGAGCATCAGTGATTCCCACTGAAAAGACAGCAGCCACCAGGAGGGAGCAGATGCGCGGGGACATGATGACAGCATAGAGCAGAGGACTGCAGATGGCCACATAACGATCATAGGCCATGGCTGCCAACATGTAGCATTCAGAAATGGCAAAAATACAGAAGAAGAACAGCTGAGCCATACAATCAGAATAAGAGATAGCTTTATCCCTGCTTAAAAACCCCACCAGCATTTTGGGGGTAACAACAGAAGAGTAGCAGAAATCTAAAAATGACAAACTACTGAGAAAATAGTACATGGGGGTATGGAGTTGAGAATTCAGCTTGATGACCACAATCATGCCAAGATTTCCCACCAGAGTGACTATGTAAATCGCCAAGAAGAGACAGAAAAGCGGCAGCTGAAGCGCTGGCTCCTCAGTTAACCCCAACAAGAGAAACTCAGTCACCATGGAGTGATTTCTTAAGCTCATTTTCCTCTGAAAAGTTGTAAAGGGCAGTAAATGTCAAATAAGAGAGAATCCGAGTTGGTCTCTGGTCCTCCAGAGCCCAGGTGTTTCCAGCTGTGAAAACAAAGACCATATTATGAAATTCAAAGGGGAAGCATCTACATAAGAAAGCACCTACTACCATCAATTTTATGAATCATCAAAACACTTCACCATCCCCTCCTGGGCCTCAGATTCTTTGGGCAAAAGTCCAAACATCCCACCCCAGAATCTAGGACAGGAGTGATGCTCAGCATTGTGAAGGCTTTTTCTGAAGCCCAGCAGCAGAAGTGCAAAACAAAGAGAAAGGGCCAAGACTCTTCTCAAAAACACAGGTGGCTGTGGCTCACTCTGCTTAGCTTACACAGAAGGTGTTATTAGCAACTATTTTTTATTGCATTCTAGGTTTTCCAGCATTGATAGCAGAACTAGTTGAGTGAAAATATTAATGGGTATTGCGTGAAATGAGTAATCGTAGACCATTTATTAGAAACACCCCATGAGTTAACAAAGTTTCCTCCGTTCTCTGAAAGGACTAGGTAGAATAAATATTTCCAAACATATTGAATGATGCACCACTTGGGCACTTTTTAAATATATGTTGTAACAGTAGTGTGACTCTAGAAACAAGTTCTCATGTGTGTTTGCAGTATTTTTAAGTGTGCTTTAAGTGGTTTTCCTGACTGGAAGCTTATCCTCCTCACATTATGGATGTTGAGAGAATGCTGAGCTCTCAAAGCCTTTTCAGTCTTCTTGATGTCAGCTACTGACTGGGCTCAGACTTAATCACTACTGCTTCCACTACTGGATCATCAGCAACCCCAAGATCTGCATCCCAGCCTGAACAGCACTTCTTGTCTATTCCTGTCCTCTAATAAAGAATCAAGGTGAAAACATTTTTTTTTTTTTTTTTTTTTTTTTGGATTTTCGAGACAGGGTTTCTCGGTAGCTTTTGGTTCCTGTCCTGGAACTAGCTCTTCTAGACCAGGCTGGCCTCGAACTCACAGAGATCTGCCTGCCTCTGCCTCCCAAGTGCTGGGATTAAAGGCGTGCACCACCACCGCCCTGCAAGTGAAAACATCTTTAAGTAGCCTGCCCTCAGGTTAAACGGGGCCTTGTCTCTGAGCCTGATTACTTTCTCCTTGGTGTTGTGCTGACCTCAGATCTTTGTCTGGACTCACTCATGTGGAGGCCTTCTCAGGCTTGTATCTACCATTCTCTCAACCTCTTCAGTTCTGGATCTGCCCCCCTCCATGACTCTTGTTCCCTCTTGGTTTCCCATCAGTCACTGACATTAAGGACAAGACACTATTTAGCTACCTGAACTTCCAAATATGCAGGATATTCTTATTTCCCAGAATCCTCTCTCTTTCTGAAGAAATGGAGCTTAATGACATTCAACAGGTATTATCCTAGTGGGGCTCAAATCTGTGAAGCACAGGTCTTTCGTATCATGAGCAAATGGGAATACCCAGTTGCCCTTGTTCTGTTATAGAAACACCTGGGTGTCTTCCTTTCCATTTATTCCTTCCCAGTTATGGTACACATACACAGAGTAGTCATAGTGGCTGTACGGAAAGACAAATGAAAGGGGCACCGAACAAGATTCATAGTCTCAGGTTTTATTTTGATTTAATCACATAGATGTTTCCATACCAATCTTTAATGTCTCCTAGAGGTCACAAACCCACTACCCATTCTCAATACATATCTGATCCTCCCACACAAGCCCCTAGTCTTATTTGTCTTTCTATCAAAGTAAAATGTATTTCACATTTCCTGTTTTTTCTGATCAAATCAGTTCTCTTTTCTGTTTTTCCTAATTCCCACGGAAATTTTAGGTTTATGTCCTTTCTCCTCAAAATGGTCCGTTGCCCATCAGCATCCTCATCATTTGGGAACTTGTTAGGACAAATCTTAAAACAAAAAGTGTATTTTAATTTCTGGTGCATATCACATCAAAGCAGCCACATTAAAGTGTTCAGTAGCCACTTATAGATAGGCATTATCTCACTGTAATTATTTCTAAATTTGAAGTCTCATGAACACAGAGGGTAACAGAAAGCACACTGCTAGAGTTCTGACCACATCTCTAAGACTTACAGGAAAGCCACTAATTTATAATGTAGTCTTTGTGAACTTATATTTATAAAACTTGAAATTATAAAACTTAGAAATACTACAAAGCATTGTTGTATAAGCTACATAAGTCAAAAAATATGAGCAGGCCCTATTATAACGTCTGCAAAGCATGTTTGAAGTTCAAGCTAATGGCATCTTCCCTCCGCTCCTGTCACTGACTCAGTGGGGCACAAATGTGCTAAGACTCTAGAGCTCATGAGACAATCAGCAGTGGAGATTAGACCATGATGTAATAGTCAAACAATATGAACATTTCTGAGACTCACCTTTTTTCTACTAGTGGATTTCAGTGAGAATCTCTTTTTTTTTCTCTTCTCTAAGAAATAAAGGTGGATTAACTGTACCTTCTTCTTTGCTAACTAACTAAACAATAGCAGATAACCAGATGCTGAGAGTTTGTTTCTTAGCTCAAGCACTTTTTTAATGTAGAAATATAAAGATGAATCATCCTGGGGGTTTCTTTTCTCCTGGGGTTCAGCAGCCAGAGTATTTGTAAGACCTGGTCCCAAGCTGCATGATACATCATTGAATGCATCTGTCGTAGATTAGGCTCATTGAGCAAAGCTCCCAGACCCTCCCTTAGAGCTTCTACTACCCCCTGGGTCTAATATGCTGCCTGACACAGTCCCTTCTGGGACATGCTGTTGAACAATAGAGCATCCTAGGAAGCACTTACATGCTCATAGGGGTTGTTTGATCTCAGAAATGGAAAACCTCATTAAGGTAGAGTATGTTAAATTACAAAATTATGCCCTTAAAAGTGCGATGAATTTACTCAAGCTGAAGGGATATGATATGATATATATGATATGATATGATATGATATGATATGATATGATATGATATGATATGATATGATATGATATGATATGATATTCAGTATATAGATATGGATGTGTACAAAGAAATTAAGACACAGATAATCTAAGAATGTATAAAGGTCATCAGGAATGGTTTAGTACTTCATGGATAAAGGAGCCTCAAGAGTCAAACAGAACTGGCCTATGGTTCCAAGGCATGTATTTCTGGGATCTCTAGTACAAAGCCTCATGATCTTGGGATGAATCTTTTCTGGTGACCTTAAAAGAGTATATGTTTTTGAAACTTCCAAAATTTCAGGGAAAAACAAGTAGATCCGGCTTTGGGAATATTTGAGCATTATCTTATAATTAGTTTTAAAGTATATACTACATTAAAACCAGTATCTCCAGTAAATGGAGAAGAATTAATAAATTATGGTCCTTGTTTATATGATTTTGATGTTAAACTATGTCCTCAGTTGATCCTATATTCTTAGGAAACATGCCCTTGGGATCATCCTTATCCCCTTAACTGTCAACCCTCCATTTGAAGTGACAGCCATTGTAGAACATCTTCTAACACACAAACACACACACACACACACACACACACACACACCTGTGCTGGTATTACCTACAATTTTAAAACTTGTTGAGATTTCCTTTTTTAATTGTATCTCCATGCCTGCCAAGAATGTATTCATTCAGTAGCATATTCATCCCCTAATACCATCTAAAAACAAATTGCACATATTTATTTGTATTGGGGGGACCATGTGTACACATACAGGAGCCCATGAACAACTTGTAAGTGTTGGTTTTCTCCTTCCTCTATATGGGTTTAGAAGGAATAAACTCAGGCTGCTAGATTTGGCAGACAGCCCCTGTTATATGGTGAGCTATCTCACCAGACCTAGAGAATCTTTTTCAATCAGCATATTTTGTTCTTGCTTCTTTTAAAAATGTTACTAATCAAAAAATTCAATGAAAATAGACTCTATCCTGTGAGACAAAGCAATAGCTGGACTCCATATTGCAAACACTTGAAATATTTCATACAATGCTTTCACATGAAGGTGAAGTGATGATGTAGTTTTTAGTGTCTGTCATTCACTGACCTTTTATCTATCTGACTCTATGGTCTGCTTTCTCCTCCTTGTAGCAATGATTGTAAAGATATAGAAATGAGTAATGACATTCCAGACAAGTACATAAGATAATTTATCACATCATCCTTTCACAGTATTAAGGTTACCAAGCATTAATCTGTGTTTTGCTATTAAGTGCACTCTGGTACAGCTCCTCCCAAGTACACTTGTAAAAAAAAATCAATAAATAGAATAATTCTTCAAAAAAAAAAGAAAGAAAATAGACTCTAGGTAACTATTTTTATTAATATTTTCCAGACAAGTGACTATATGAATTTGATTACTTTTGTTTTCATTTTATTAATAATATATAAAAGGATACAAAGTAATGAGTTTTGTCATGGTACTTTATATGTATGTCATTTTATTTTTCTTATGCATATATTCCCTCGGACTGCTCCTCCCTGACTCTTTTTCTCCCTGGAAACTACTTTCTTCTGCTTTCAAGGAATTGCAACCATTCCACACACCTTAATAACTTGTCTTTTGGGGCTTGAGGGATGGCTCAGCCATTAAAGGTTAGGCACACAACCAAAAAAAAAAACAAAACAAAACAAAAAAAAAAAACTTGTCTTTTTCTCTCAATGTCCACTTTCTACTCTCATTCTCTCTCTCTCTCTCTCTCTCTCTCTCTCTCTCTCTCTCTCTCTCTCTCTCCTCTCTCCTCTCTGTCTCTCTCTCTCACACACACACACAAAATTAGATTCTACATATGGGAGAAAACATGCAGTGTTTGTCTTTTTAAGTGTGGCTCATTTTGCTTAACAATAATCTTCAACAATTTTTTTGCAAATACCATTTCATTTTTTTACAACCGAGAAAAAAATCCAATTTTATATGTAAATTTTCTTCACTAATTTTTCTCTCCATGGGCAGCTCTGGCTTTGGTTCTTAATTGTTGTAAGTAGTGCTGCAATGAACAGTGGCGTGCATGCTCTTCATACTGTTTATAATGCACAAGTGGGCCACGTGGTCTTGGAGTTTTTTGCTTCCTCAGGAACCTCCACACTAATGTCCACAGTGACCAAGCCAGTTTACACTTCCCCAAGGAGTTCATAACTGTTTTTCTATCCCCAAATTCTTGCCAGTATTTCTATTTGCTTTCCCAGTAATAGTCCTTCTGACAAAGTAAGGAAATTGTCACTAAAATCAGTGTTTCCCTGTGTTTTCCTGATAACTAAAGATGCTGATGATTTTTTCAAACATTTGTCGGTCATTTGTATTTCTTCATTTGGAAACTGTCCATTCACTGATCTTCATTTGGTACTCTCAGTTTACGATCACACTTATTGACTGGAGGACACACGGTTTTTAGTGATTGATTTAGCTCTAGCTAAGACAAGCACTAATGGGACAATTCTGAACCCCTTGCCTGTTATGTGATTAGAGTTTTTTTTTTGTTACCCATTCTGTAGGCTGCCATTGCACTCTGGTGATGTTTTTTTCTTTGCTATGTAGGAGATTTTTTTAATTCATTCATTAATTTTGGGCTCCCATCAATTCCTAGAATTATTTCCTGAACTAATGATGTGTTTTTGAGAATGTTCTTCATCTAGCAGTTTCGTTGTTTAGGGTTTGTTTTGTTTCATTTCTTTTTTCTTTTTTTTCTTTTTCTTTTCTTTTCTTTTTTGTTTTTTTTTTGGGGGGGGTGGGGGTTGTTTTTTGAGGCAGGGTTTCTTATAGCTTTGGAGTCTTTCCTGGAACTAGCTCTTGTAGACCAGGCTGTACTCGAACTAATAGAGAGATCTGCCTGCCTCTGCCTCCCAAGTGCTGAGACCAAAGGTGTGCACCACGACCACTCAGCTCTGTTTAGGGTTTTATATTAAGGTTCTTGACCCACTTTGAATTGACTTGAATACAAAACGAATGACATTAGGTTAGCTTCACTCTTCTACATGAATATGCCTAGTTTTCTCTACATCATTTGTTGAGGAAACTTAATTTCCAAAGTGTGTTTTTGATGATTTTGTTGAAATTTAGGTGACTATAATTGTGGGAATTTATTGCTGCATGCTCTGTTCTACTCCATTGCCCTATATGTCTGTGTTTGTGCCAATATAATACAGTGTTTGTTACTCTGGCTCTGTGATGTATATTAAGAACAGAAATTATGCTTCTGCTTAGGTTTGCTTTAGTTATTCAAGGTTTATATAAATTTTAGAATATTTTCAAGTTCTGTGGATAATATCATTGGAATTTTGATGGGGATTGTGTTGAGTTGGTAAAGTGTTTTCAGTAATAAATTCATGTGCATAGTATTATTTTTGCCAATCCATAAATAAAAACAATCTTTTCATCATCAAATATCTTCTTCAACCTCTCTCTCTCTCTCTCTCTGTCTCTCTCCCTCCCTCCCTCCAACCTTCCTCCCTTACTCTGTTTGTTTCAGTATCTTAAATTTTGTCTTGTATACTTAGATCTTTCACTTCCTGAATTAGGTTTAAGCAACAATAAATGGAATTGGTTTTTTTCTGATTCATATATAAAAAAATCTCTTGATCTTGTATGTTGATTTTGCATCCTGCTAGATTGATGAAAGTATTATCAAGTTGGAAAGCCTTTTGGCCATGTCTTTTTTTTTTATTAAAAATTTCCACCTCCTCCCCTCCTCCCATTTCCTTCCCACTCCCCCCATTCCCACTCCCCCTCACTCTCCAATCCTAAGAGAAGTCAGGGTGCCCTGCCCTGTGGAAAGTCCAAGCCCCCACCCCCCAATCCAGATCTAGGAAGATGTACATCCAAACAGACCAGGCTCCCAAAAGGCCAGAAATGCAGTAGAATCAAAATCCGGTGTCATTATCATTGGCTTCTCAATACACCCTCATTGTCAGCCACATTCAGAGAGTTTGGTTTGATCACATGCTTGTTCATTCCCAGTCCAGCTGGCCTTGGTGATCTCTCATTAGATCAGTCCCACTGTCTCCATGGGTGGACACACCCCTCCTGGTCCTGTCGTTAGGGTCTTCTAAACATAAGATCATGATATCTGAAAGGAATATTCTTTTTATTTCTCACTTTTTATTTGCATTCCTTTTAAGTCTTTTCTTCTCTTACTGTTCTAGCTAAGACAAGCACTAACGGGACAAGAGCAGAAAGAATGGGCACCATTGTCTCACTCTTGATTTCCCAGGCAGTGTTTGTACCCATCTAGTATGAAGGACATAAGTTTACCAAATAAATACTTCATTATTTTAAAAATCTGCTATAGTTTTCAGCTTTCTTTTTATTTGCTAATGATTTTCTAGAGTGGAATATGTTGTAATATCTTCTTTTTTACCTATAATTTATTAAGGCATGTCTTTTTTCTTTTTCCTTTAATTACTTTGTCACTGAAGTTCCTATGTTGATCTTTAAAGATTACAGTAGGGCACTGAAGTCACTCGTTGCTATCATGGTCTTAGTGTGTTTTATGAAATTAGAAATGCCAATGTTTGAAGTATATGTATTTGCTGTTTGTATACATTCTTGAGGAATTGCTTTCTTTATTATGATGTAATGCTGGTTTTTTGTTTGTTTGTTTGTATCTTGTAGATTTAGTTAGAAGAACTACCAAGTAGCCTTCTTTACAACAGATTGGCATGCCAACGTGGTGGACTAAGTCCCTGTAAAACCAGAAAAAGCTTTAAAGGGAACTCTAGATACAAAAGAACAGAGTTAAGCATGGTTTGGTAACAGCATTTTCTTGGGTGTTCTCTGTTTGCTAGAAGCAAACAGAGGCATGGCTTCTTTAAGAGAGGTTTCCCTGATTCACAGTAGCAGAAAAAAAAGCTGTAATTTTGAAATGGCAGCTTTCTGGACCATGCTGCAAGCATGAACTCTGACTCTTTCTGGAGGTCTGGCTATAAAGCATTTAAATGGGGTTTGTGAATAGAGTGCTACAAGTTGCTTCATGGCAACATAGACTAGCTGTGTGTGTAAAAATGGACCTGTCAGCATGGCTCTCAGAGGCAGAAAAGAGCTCCACAATGTTGGGCTGGTCAGGACAAGCAAGCAGTGCTATATTACCTCTAGCAATGCCACCACTTAAGTCAATAAAAGGGCTAGCATTTTAAGAAGCACGTATGACATTAAAAATTATAGATACACAATAGGACAAAATCAGATATAAAAGACATCTAAATGGGTCACAATGTTGGATAAATGTACGTAGGCTTTGGAGAGAAGAAGAAAAAGAGTATAGAGAATCATAAAAGGAAGTAAATGGTTTAGAAAAACAAAACAGAGTCTTTAAAGAGATATAGTACAGACAGTCTTAGATTAAAAGAAGTAAAAAAATGAATAAGCCACATAAAGATGGAATATACACAGAGAGTCTGGTTTATGTATACTACTGTGTTATCGTTTAATTTTTTGACTGCAGAGAGATATTTGATTCTGGGGATTGCTAAGCCTAACCAACATATATACTTAAAGGTATGTTGATTCCAAAATTTGAGTTTAAAGCTATGGTACTTTGGAAAAGAGGTTCTTCTTTTGTGTCCATAGAGGATGAGAACCTGTAGATTCATTCCAGGCTAATGTGGTTTGATGGAACAAGAACCCCTGAAAGGTCATCCTAAACACTCTTCAAAAATTACTTCACCTAATAAAAAGCAGGAAGGACATTGGAGCACTGGACTGAGCTCCCAAGACCCAGATGAAGAGCAGAAAGAGGGAGAACATGAACAAGGAAGTCAGGACTGCAAGGGGTGCATCCACCCATGGAAACGGTGGAACTGATCTAATGAGAGATCACCAAGGCCAGCTGGACTGGGAATGAACAAGCATGTAATCAAACCAAACTCTCTGAATGTGGCTGACAATGAGGGTGTATTGAGAAGCCAATGCTGGATTTTGATTCTACTGCATTTCTGGCTTTTTGGGAGCCTAGTCTGTTTGGATGTACATCTTCCTAGACCTGAATTGGGAGGCAGGGGCTTGGACTTCCCACAGGGCAGGGCACCCTGACTTCTCTTAGGACTGGAGAGTGAGGAAGAGGGGGAGTAGGGGGAGTAGGAGGGAAATGGGAGAATGGGAGGAGGTGGAAATTTTTAATAAATAAATAAAAATTTTAAAAAAGCAGAAAGGAGTATGAAGAGAACTATGCCCATATTCCCAAATATTGTTTATAAGTGTTAGTTTACATTTAAAGGGGGATATAAAAAAGAGATTAATACTTTGCCTTAGTATGGATTTATGCTTATTTATATGAAGTTAAGGTCAATTTTATTATATATATATATTTCTTCTCTTGAGTAAGGTATTGTGTTTGTGCAGTTCATTTAAAATGTAATGTTTAATGGAAAAAGAAGAAGTCAAACTCTCACTATTTGCTGATGATATGATAGTTTACATAAACAACCCCAAAAATTCTAAGAAATTTCTACAACTCATAAACACTTTCAGTAAATGTAGTAGGATACAAGATTAACTCAAAAAATCAGTAGCCCTCCTGTACACAGATGATAAAAGGGTTGAAAAAGAAATCAGAGAAACATCACCCTTCAAAATAGCCACAAATAATATAAAATATCTTGGAGTAACTCTAACTAAACAAGTGGAAGACTTGTATGACAAGAAATTTAAATCTTTGAAGAAAGAAATTGAAGAAGACACCAGAAAGAAGAAAGATCTCCTATGCTCTTGGGTAGGCAGAATTAACAAAGTAAAAATGGAAATCTTACCAAAAGCAATCTACAGATTCAATGCAATGCCCATCAAAAGCCCAGCAAAAAACAGACCTCGAAAGAACAGTACTCAACTTCATTTGGAAAAGCAAAAAGCACTCCTGCATTGCCAATGGGAATGCAAGCTAGTACAGCCCCCTTGGATGTTAGTGTGGTGATTTCTCAGAAAATTAGGAAACAACCTTCCTCAAGATGCAGTAATACCACTTTTGGGTATTTATCCAAAGTATACTCATCCTGCCACAAGCTCATGTGCTCAACTATGTTCATAGCAGGTTCTGTTAGTTTGATTAATTGGATAATATCCCAGGATCCCTTTACATTTAGAGGAGATTTGAAATGAAGTAAACCATTACTAAAATATTGGATGAACAAATTGAAATAGTCTGTTTGATTCCCTGACTGAACAGATTTTACATCCAGGAATAAGCTTTCAGTTTCTTTATTTCAGTTAATACTTATGTAGTGAAATAACTCAGATGTCAAGGTCCACAGGAATGACCCCAGCTAGGACCCTGGCAGTGGAGGAGAGAGTGCCTGAACTGGCCTTACCCTGTAGTCAGACTGATGGCTATCTTGAATAACACCAAAGAACCTTTGTCCTGCAATGGATAAAGACAGAGACAGAAACCCACATCAGAGCACTGGACTGGGATCCCAAGGTCCAGTTGAAGAGCAGAAGGAGGAAGAGTATGGCAAGGAAGTCAGGACCACGAGGGGTTGTTTCACCCACTGAGAAAGTGTGAAAATGGAAATCTTACCAAAAGATTGAAATTACTGGGAATGAATGAGCATGGGATCATGTGGTTGACAATTGGGGCAGACTGAGGGGCCAATGATAATGGCACTGGGATTTGTCTCTACTGCATGTACTGGCTTTTTGGGATTCTATTCTATTTGGATGCATATTTTCCTAAGTCTGGGTGAAGGGGGGAGGGTCTTGGACTTCCCACAGGGCAGGGTGCCTTGACCTCTCTTAGAACTGGAGGAGGTTGGAGAGAGGGTGTGTAGGGGAGCCAGTGGGAGGGGAGGAAGTGGGAATTTTGATTGGTATTATTTATAAAGTAATAAAAAATCAAACCTCCCCCCAAAAAAGAAAAAAGTCATTTCCATAATCATTCTATATTAATCTTGTTTTTCCTGGGTTGTGTTTTTAATATTTTTACTTTTTCTTTGACAATTTCATATGTGCATATAATATACTTTGATCATATTTACTCTCTACCACTCTTGATCATATTTACCTTTCAACCACTTTCTCTGGGACATTGCTGCTTCCCAATAAGTTCCCCCTTATTTTCATGATCTCTTTTTGATCCACTGGGCTTAATTAGGTTGCTTGAAAGAGCCTGAGTGTGGGGTTATTTACAGGAGCACAGGCAGCTTACCAGTGGCTGCACCACTGCAGAAGAAGGTCTCCCCCTCCCCACCCCAGAAGCCATTAACTCTTCCTGAGCCAGGGGCAAGGCCTCATGAGTCATCCCCTCTCCATGTTGGAATGTTGTCTGGCTTGATCTTGCTGCTGTGAGTTGATCAACTCAATGGCCTTGTTATAGATCCAGAAGACAGCACTTCACAACACTCTTTTCTCTCCTCTGGCTCTGACATTCCTTCTGCACCCTTTATCATTGGGTTCTCTAAGCCTTCATAGGGTAGATCTACTCCTTCACCTCCAGAAGCCATTAACTCTTCCTGAGCCAGGGTTAAGGCCTCCTGAGTCATTCCCCCTCCATATTGGAATGTTGTCTAATTCTCAGAACTCTAATCAGTTATTTGTCTTTGCTAACTGATGCCCATTGCAAAAATAAGTTTCTCTAACCAGGACTGGTAGCAATATTAATCCACTGGTATAAAGATAAATATTTAGAAGGCACATTGACAGCATATTCATGAAGCAAAACACCATTGATACATTCCCCCTTGGGACTTATGACCTCCTGAGCCATAGGTTTCTCAATGTTTACAAAGTTCCCTTTTAGGCAGCAAACTACAAATCTAAGAAACTTGCTGGCTTCCCCCATAACTATGCATGCAGGGTCCAGCAGTAAGACTGCTGGTGACTTTTCTCCCCCAGCAGCTGACATGTCACTTCTCAGGACTATGAAAATAAACAGCAGGGAAGAATTTCTAGTTCTGTCTAGATTTGTCTTTTAGGTTTTTGTTTCCCAGTTAAAACCTAAAAAGAGCGGAGTTTTGTTTTGTTTTTTAACTTAAAGAGCTATATGTTTTGTTTTGTTTGTGGGAAAATAACTAAATTTCCAAACTCTCTTCTTTTTCAATCTTAGCACTTTGAGTTTGTTATATTGTATCAATAATATTTATTTTATTACATTAAACATTCTATCAATTCTATTACAAGTATCACCGAGCATTATTTAGCTTTGAAGTAATATTCTTTAGATGTGTTTTTACCTGTTTTAAATTAAATGTAAACCCAAAAAGTATTAAATAAAAATGGTGATAGCAAGTAGTTTTTTTTTTCTTGTCCTTCTCATTCTAATATAAAATAATGGCTTTTTTCTTTGTTATGGCAAGATGATTTTATTAATAGAATACTAAAATATGGATTTTAATCACTGGCTTATTTCAAATTAGATACTGAAAGGGTGAAATTCTCACTAATTAGAAAAGCAATTAATATATATGAAGTAAATTTTGATACATTATTTAACTAAATAAATTCTAAACTTTCTGGATTATGTTTTAGTTTTATTACTATTTTTAGTTAATACTAGTTTTAAAAGTTTTGGGTATGGGGGTTTTGTCTGAATGTTTGTCTATACATCATGTGTGTTGCTGATGCCCATGGAGACCAGAAAAGTTTATTAGTTCCTTAGAACTGGAGTTACATATGATTGAGACTCACGCTGGGAACTGAACCTGGGTCTTATGTTAGAGTAGCCAGTGCTCTAAACCACTGAACCATCACTCCAGACCCTTGAACTAGATTTTTTTTTAAAACTCTTGTTTGGGGTTGCTAGTATAGCCTCTTTTTATCTACAAGCTTTAGTTCCAGGAAACTATCAGATACAAAAGTATTGGATGCTCAAGGTCTTTTCACACTTGACATAATATTTTAATATAACATATGCTTGTCTTCCTGCCTGTCAGAGATCTCTAAATTGCTTATACTGTATACAGTCAGATCAAAGTTAATCTTGTATAAGGAGCAGCTATTCTAATTTATTTAGGAAATAATGGCAAGAAAAGAAGTTGTTCTTGTTCAGTATAGACATAGCACTTATAGACCTACTTATACTTTCACTGATAGACAGCTCCATAATCACATACATGTGAAACTGATTCAGCTTCAGGACTTTGTGCCACAATCCATTGAAGAAATTAGTCTTTTCACTTTGACCTTTTCTACTATCCTGATTATCTGATTTCTGTTCTGAAGATTATTGAAGTGAATACACACTTTCTCTAAAATGATTCCATTTTACTAAGATTTTCAAGGTATCATAGATATCTATGTATTAGTGTTATTAATAATTTTAGAATCTCTCATATTTCACTCTCTGCTTTGCAATGTGGTTTTTCACTAATGAATGACAATGTGTTAAGTAAAAGCATTTACACATTTTTAGATTTTGTTTGAGTTTTTGAAATTTTTGAAATTCAAAAAAAATTGACACCTTAGTTTCTTAAGAACTAGGTTTCATTATCGCTCTTCACAAAGAAAATTTTTGTGTGTCTCTCCTGCCCTTTCCTTTTATGCATTCCCCTTTCCTCGCTTGTGTCTCACCCTACTCCAGTTACCTCCCTTCTATTTTCATGTTTGCCACTATGGTTTACTCCTCCTTTCTTATTTTTATATTGTCTTTTTTTTTTTTTTTTGCCATTTCAGCTAAATTTCCTTATGGTTTTCTTGCTGTTTTCTCTCTCAAACAAATTTCAGCTGGAGAATCTGTTTTTTTTTTTTTTTCTATAATCTGGACCACATATATGCAGTCAAATCTTTCTTGCTTCTTCTCTTCTGATACTGACTTTAATTCCATGGATTTAACAATAGAACTTTCTTTTTTTAATTTGCAACATAAATTTAAGCTTTTGCATTATCCTATAAACTTTGGCATATCTTACTTTTTGTTTTCTATTCTTCTCAAAGTATGTCCTCATTTTCTTTATTTTCCTCTTTGACACAGCACGTACTTAGAGACATATTGCCTAAGTCCCAACATATTTGTTAATTTCAAATTTTTATTTACTGTTAGTTGTATTCCATTGTAGTTATAGAATACACTGTAGTGGTTCTAAAGAAAGTGATTCCCAAAGGGAATGGCACTATTAGAAGGTGGAGCTTTGCTGGAGGAGACATAGCTCTGAGGTCTCATATATGCTCAAGATACCATCTAGTGTTTCAGTTCATCTCCTGTCTGCCTGCATGATGTAGATTCCTCAGAAACTTCTCCAGTACCATAACTGCTTACATGCAGCCATGTGCCCTGCCATGATGACAATGGACTAAACCTTTACATCTATAAGCTGCCTCCTCAATTAAATGTTTTCTTCATAAAGGTTGCCATGGTCATGGTGTCTTTTCACAACAACAGAAACCTTAACTAAGACATACACCTTCTATTAATTAGAATTAATTTTAATAAAATTTGCTTGTAACTTGGATATAATTTTTTCTGGAAAACAGTCTACACTTATTTGAGAAAAGTATGCCTTCTGCTATAGTTGAATGCTGTATATCGATATGTATTTTTCATCTACCATGTTCAAACTATTTAGCCATTATTAAAATTGTGGCTTGCAGTCTCCAGCTACTATTATAAAACTCTTATACTTTATATGTTTCAGGACTCTGTTGTTTGGTATTTGTGTCCTTGTTAATGTTGTAAGTGCTTAATAAATTGACCCTTTGGTCAACATTTGAGTCATCTATATATCCTACAACAGTTTTGATTTAGGGTCACCACAGAGGGTCATGTAAGATATCCCCATGGAACACAAACTTACTGCTTCAAGGCTGGTTTCCTCTAAAACATTCAAAATAGAGGAAAAGGCAAAACCTGAATGGACAGATGGGCTTATTTTCACAAAAAAAAAAAACACAATAAAATATTAGGTGAACATGAAAAAATATTTTAAAAAAACTTAAAGAGATTATAAAATAAAACTGTTTACTATAAATAATTGGAATACTTTTTCCACTGTAGTTGTAAAGATTTTGTGGTACCATTATGGGATCCTTTGATTAGTGTCTTCTTGAAAGATTAATTCAGACAAGACAGAGATGATTTGGGTACATGTTTGTTTGGCAAAATAACACAAGCAAAGCTAAGGAAAGTAAGCTCTCCCAAGATGGAGTGGACTCAGAAAGGACAACATTCTAGATAAACTGAGATGGAACTCTAGAGAATAAAAGAAGCTGACCAAGAGAGGAAGCATGGCCTAAGAAAATCATCAGCTCAAGGAGTGAATGGAGTGGTCTTCCACAAGGTGGGAAGCACATAGTGGACTCTGTGTTGTGGGTTTTGAAGAAGTATTTAATGAATGTTTATGAGGAGGGTACCACACTCAGGAGGTGTGTTGAAACAGTTCATGCAACAATTCAAGGCAGACCAGATGTTAGTGTTGTAGCATTTTTACCATGATGTTCAGAAAAGCAAATATTCCTTTGCACTGTGTGAAGATGTGTCACTGTCATTGGTTTAATAAAGAGCTGAATGGACAAGAGCTAGGCAGGAAGAGTTTAAGTGGGACTTCTGGGGACAGAGAAGACTCTGGGAAAAAGAAAGGCAGAGTCACCAGACAACAGACAGGAAGTAGGATGGGCAGTACAGAGTGAAGGTAACTGAGCCCTGTAGATTAAAGTATGTAGATTAAAAGATATGGGTTAAATTAAGTTATAAAGTAGTTAGAAACAAACCTAAGTAAGCTAAAGCCAAGCATTTATAATTAATGAGTCTCCCTGTGGTTATTTGAGAGCTGCCAGGTGGGACAGAGAAAGACTGGTTACATTAACTAGTGTCAAAACAAAATGTCAGATTCTTGAGGCTGAAAGTCCTTCATTAGCACACATATCAGGAGAGGGGATGCTCTGGTGCTTTAGCTTCTGGAGCAATCTAAGTGCAGCTTCAAGGATGGTTAACCACCAAGGGGCATTTTGACAGACACGGCAACAAAGCAAGATCCAGCTATAGTTTTCCTTGGTTCCATATTTAGTTGTTTGCTTATGTGGGGGTCTTCCATATCCACTCCCTGGAGTAGGTGGAGACCTATTTAAGTGGAGGCCATTCTTACCATTTAGTCTGTTGCAGTTGGGTGTGTCAGAACATGTGAAAGACAACAATGTCTCACATGTGTTCCTCTGGGGAGAGAGCTATTCCAAGCATGGAAGCCTGCCTGTTTGGAGCCTGTAACCCTGCCAAGGCTAGCGTTGTTTGTTGCAGAACCAGGTTTTTTCTCTGCAGTTAGTGTGACCGTCTCACACTCAGCAAGCCCTCTCATTTACTTTCCTGGGTATTTCTAACCCCACTACTATAACCCTAGTATTTTTAATTGAAAACAGATTTTTTCATACAATACATTCTGATCCTAATTTCTCCTCCCCAAACACCTCCTAGAAACTCACTACCTCCCTACCCACCCAAATCTCCCCCCCACCACCCTCCCTCTCATTAGAAAACAAACAAGCATCTAAAAGATAATAATAATAATAATAAATCTAGAATAGAACCAAACATACAAAGAAACAAACTATTCAAAAAATAGAGCCAAAGACACAATTAAAAAAAAAAAACACAGACACAGAGACATGCACATTTACACACGGAGAAATCCCATAAAAAGACAAAATAAGAAAACATAGCACTATATAAACAAAAGACCTGTGAGGTATTAAAATTCCCAAACAAAGCATTATAAAACATTAAACCTCAAGAATATCATTGAGTTCATTTTTTGTTGGCCATCTATTTCTGGGCATGGGGTCTGCCTTTAGGTGTGGCTTAAATACTCAGTGAGACTCCATTGGAGAAAACAAATTTTTCCTTTTTTTCTTTCTCTTGCTTTTTAGTCAACATAACAAAAATCTCTTGCCTTTTATTTATTATTATTATTATTATTATTTATTAAAGATTTCTGTCTCTTCCCCACCACTGCCTCCCATTTCCCTCCCCGTCCCCCCAATCAACTCCCCCTCTCTCATCAGCCCAAAGAGCAGTCAGAGTTTCCTGCCCTGTGGGGAGTCCAAGGACCACCCACCTCCATCCAGGTCTAGTAAGGTGAGCATCCAAACTGTCTAGGCTCCCACAAAGCCAATACGTGCAGTAGGATCAAAACCCAGTGCCATTGTTCTTGACTTCTCAGCAGTCCTCATTGTCCGCTATGTTCAGCATGTCCAGTTTTATCCCATGCTTTTTCAGACCCAGTCCAGCTGGCCTTGGTGAGTTCCCAAAAGACCATCCCCATTGTCTCAGTGTATGGGTGCACCCCTCGCAGTCCCTAATTTTTCCTTTAAAAGAGGTCAAACGCTACCATTCTCCCATCTACTTAACCCCAAAGTGTGTCTCATCATAACAATCACATAACTAACTTTACAATGCTCACATTATCAGCTCCATGGGAAAACCAGACATGTATAAAGTCCACACTTACTTAGGCCTCACATCTAATTATGATTTTATTTAAATAAAACTCAACTAGCGTTTGTGGTTTATATTTTTCTTACTTAGAAATCTATTTTAATGTCAAGCATTGTCACTGGTGGATAGTGCATTTCCTACCCAATGATAAATTTTGATTCAAAGTCAGAAGTTTCAAACCACTCATTTTTTTATCTCTAATTTAATCTAGTTTTAATATGCTTCCAAATTATTTCAGTAGTCTAGTAAGAGCTCTCTACACTCCCACGCTGGCCAGAAGCATGTTTTCCTTCTCCAACAGCCCCTCAGATGAGACTGCATACATATAACTTTCCTTCTTCTGTCTCTTCACCCCAAATGTCTTTACTTAAATAACTATATTGACTAAAACCATTAGGTAACTTAAAACTATATAACTCAGTCTTTTTTCTAAATATACATCTATGTAAGTATAATATTTGCTCATTTAGTTACTGTTATTTTATCTATCAATGTCATCTTCCCAAACAAGAAGAGGTCTTGTCTATCACATATTCCATACTATTCCAATGCTTTGTTCCTTTTATATTACATCTATTATTCAGCATAAACTGAGTTAATAAATTGCTGTAATAAATACATCATGTCCTCTCTGCAGTAAGCTTTCTCGGTTGATCATGATTTAAAAATGTGGGGTCAGGAATCTACAAACCCCAAATGGGTCTGACGGAAGAGGTTTTCAGGCAGCAATCACGTGCTCCTGGATTTCAAACACTCATGATCTAGTTACATTCAACCTTTAAAATCAGTTCTCTGCAGACATGTTGATGTCATTAAAGGAGTAAATAACTTGGAGCATGTCTTGTTTAGCTTACCACATTCTTACCTGGAATGCATAACATCAGTGAGTGACCTCCAGACAGAATCTGGTACTGTTCTTCACAGAAATTTACAGTCACCACAATTGAAACCACTGCTTCGCAGCAACACTTTTGAGGGTTGCTGTTGTTGTTGTTGTTGTTTCCCCAGACATGCAGGATGCCATTTCAGGTCATTTAGTATGGATCAACATTGCTTTGGCTCAGATGAGCTCTGTTTACATTCAATGTGCCTCATTTTGCTTTCCACACTGAAAAGTTCCTTTATAAAACTGTTTAATATAACTTTTCATTCAATACACACTGTATGATGAAAATTAAAGATACCTAGGCATTGAGAAAAAACATCATCTCACTGAAATGTAATAGATAGAACTAAAGTATTGCACATATACTGATCAAAATGAGGAAAGAAATACATAATATTTTGATAATATTTAAATATTTTCTATTCTAGATGTGCTGTATTCAGTTTGGATGGCCAGATGAGTTTTCTCACTGAGGTCATATTTGCTTGATTCTTTGCTTAATCTTTGCCTTAGAATATCACTTAACTTAAATACAGTGTTGGATTTTAATGGGCCCTTTAAAATTTAAACACACAAGCAAACTTTCTCCATATTTTTTATAAATGTTTTGGGGTGAATTCCATCACACTGTGTATTTTGTTTTGTTTTGTTTAAATGATTATGCAGTACACTGTGTTTTTAACCTTTGGAATAGATTTGGGAAAACAAGAGTTAAAAAAATGTTTAGTTCTAGAAATGATATGGAACTTAAATTTTAAAATATATGTTAGTACTATTCCTTGTAAAAGCCAGAACCTGGAAACACCTAGATATCCCTCAACAGAAGAATGGATAAAGAAAATGTGGTACATTTACATATTAGAGTATTACTTAGAGGTAAAAAACAATGACATCTTTAAATTTGCATAAAGATGTATGGAACTAGATAAAAGCATCCTGAGTGAAGTAACTCAGACCCAGAAAAACAAACACTCATGTACTCACTCATAAGTGAATTTTAGACATAAAACAAAGGATACCCATGCTACAGTCCACAACTTCAGAAATGCTAGGCAGAAAGGAGGACCCTAAGAGGGACACAATGGAGAGTCCAGGATGGGAAAATAGTTAAGCTCTCCTGAGTAAACTGGAGGTATAGAATGGAGGGGATGGGGGATGGGAACATATGGGTTAGAGATAGCCAAATTGGGGAGGGACAGAGAGTGAGAGCAATGAAAGAGATAGCTTGATAGAGGGAGCCATGATAGGGCTAGGGAGAAACCTGGTGCAAGGAAATTCCTAGAAATCCACAAGGATTTCCCTGGCTAATACTCGTAGCAATAGTGGAGAGGGTTTCTGAACTGACCTTCCCCCTATAATCAGATTAATGACTACCCTAGTTGTCATCATAGGACCTACATCTAGTAACTGATGGATGCCAATGAAGAGATCTACAACCAAGAACTGGGTTGAGTTTTTGGAGATCAGGTAAAGAGAGAAAGAAGGGATCATTTGAGCAGGAGGAAGCTGAGTTAAGATCATAATTACAAGCCGGGCTGTGGTGGCGCACGCCTTTAATCCCAGCACTCGGGAGGCAGAGGCAGGCGGATCTCTGTGAGTTCGAGACCAGCCTGGTCTACAGAGCTAGTTCCAGGACAGGCTCCAAAGCCACAGAAAAACCCTGTCTCGAAAAAAAAAAAAAAAAAGATCATAATTACGAAAACCACAGAGACAGCTGACCTGAGCTAGTGGGAACCCACAGACTTTGGATTGAAATTTGGGGAACTTCCATGGGACCAAACTAGGCCCTCTAAATGTGGGTGAAAGTTACATGACTTGATCTATTGGGAGGGGGGTTGCTGGCAGTGGGATCAGGACTTATCCTGGGTATATGAACTGGCTTTTGGGGGCCATTCCCTTTGGTGGGATACCTTGCAAAACATTGAAACAGTGGGGACAGTCTTGGTCCTGCCTCAACTTGTTATGTCAGACTTTGTTGACTCCCCAAAGGAGGCTTTATCACCTCTAAAGAGTGTATTGGGGTTAAGTGACAGAAAGTGCGGTGGGAAAAAAGAATGGAGGGAGAACTGGGGTTGGTATGTAAAAATAAAAATAAAATAATAAAATATATGCTACTGTTTGTTTCATACTTACTATATTACACCATATAAACCTTAAGTGTGTATAATTTAGTAATATGAATATTTGTAATATAGTACCATAGAAAACCTCAGCTCAGCTCAGATTACTCTTAAGGTGTGAGGGTATAAACATTTGCAGATAAACATAATTAGGAATACATTAATAAATCTCAGTAAAAAGCACATTTATTATGAAGATATTTTCCTTCTTACAAGCTTCACCAGTGCATTTTTAACTTCCTTGTTCCTCAAACTGTATATCAGTGGATTTAACATGGGAATCACTGTGGTATAAAACACCGAAGTCACCTTCTCATGGATGAGTGAACCATTTGAAGCAGGTTTCAGATACATGGACATGAGCGATCCATAAAATATTAGAACAGCTGTCAGGTGGGAGCTGCAGGTGCTGAAGGCTTTGGACCTGCCCTCTTTAGAGTGGATGCGGAGGATACTGGTCAAGATAAACGCATACGATATGATGATGGTCAGGCTGGTGGCTACCATGTTAAATCCACCAATGACAAAAATCAGAAGCTCATCGACGTAAGTGCTGGAGCAAGACAGTTGAATAAGAGGGACAATGTCACAAAAATAATGTTTAATGATGTTGGATTTGCAGAACGATAACCTTAATATGCAGCCCCCGTGAATCAGAGCATCAGTGATTCCCACTGAAAAGACAGCAGCCACCAGGAGGGAGCAGATGCGCGGGGACATGATGACAGCATAGAGCAGAGGACTGCAGATGGCCACATAACGATCATAGGCCATGGCTGCCAACATGTAGCATTCAGAAATGACAAAAATACAGAAGAAGAACAGCTGAGCCATACAATCAGAATAAGAGATAGCTTTATCCCTGCTTAAAAACCCCACCAGCATTTTGGGGGTAACAACAGAAGAGTAGCAGAAATCTAAAAATGACAAACTACTGAGAAAATAGTACATGGGGGTATGGAGTTGAGAATTCAGCTTGATGACCACAATCATGCCAAGATTTCCCACCAGAGTGACTATGTAAATCGCCAAGAAGAGACAGAAAAGCGGCAGCTGCAGCGCTGGCTCCTCAGTTAACCCCAACAGGAGAAACTCAGTCACCATAGAGTGATTTCTTAAGCTCATTTTCCTCTGAAAATTTGTAAAGATGAGGGGCAGTAAATGTCAAATAAGAGAGAATCCGAGTTGGTCTCTGGTCCTCCAGAGCCCAGGTGTTTCCAGCTGTGAAAACAAAGACTGTGTTATGATATTCAAAGGGGAAGCATCTACATAGGAAAGCACCTATTACCATCAGTTTTATGAATCATCAAAACACTTCACCATTCCCTCCCGGGCTTCAGATTCCCTGGCAAAACTCCAAACATCCCACCCCAGAATCTAGGACAGGAGTGATGCTCAGCATTGTGAAGGCTTCTTCTGAAGCCCAGCAGCAGAAGTGCATAACAAAGAGAAAGGGCCAAGACTCTTCTCAAAAACACAGGTGGCTGTGGCTCACTCTGCTTAGCTTACACAGAAGGTGTTATTAGCAACTATTTTTTATTGCATTCTATGTTTTCCAACATGGTAGCAGAATACTAGCTGAGTGAAAATATTAATGGGTATTGCATGAAGTGAGTACTCGAGGACCATTTATTAGAAACACCCGATGAGTTAACATAAAGATTCCTCAGTTCTCTGAAAGGACTAGGTAGAATAAATATTTCCAAACATATTAAATGATAGGACACTTGGGCACTTTTTTATTATACATTGTAACAGTAGTGTAAATTTAGAAAAACAAATTCTCGTGTGTGTTTGACGTATTTTTAAAATGGGTTTTATGTGATTTTCCTGACTGGAAGCTTATTCTCTTCACATTATGGGTGATGGGAGAATGCTGAGTTCTCAATTCCTTTTCAGCTTTCTTGATGTCAGCTTCTGTCACTACTGCTTCTACTACTCAACTCCGAGACTGCATCTCTGCCTGGAGGCTTCTGAACAGCACTTTTTGTCTATTCCTGTCCTCTAATAAAGAGCCAGATGATATCATCTTGAAGTGGCCTGCCCTCTGGTTAAACGGGGCCTTGTCTCTGAGCCTGATTACTTTCTCCTTGGTGTTGTGCTGACCTCAGATCTTTGCCTGGACTCACTCATGTAGAGGCTTTCTCAGGCTTGTATCTACCATTCTCTCAACCTCTTCGGTTCTGGGTCTGCCCCCCTCCATGATTCTTGTTCCCTATTGGTTTCCCGTCAGTCACTGACATTAAGGACAAGACACTATTCAGCCACCTGAATTTCCAAATATGCAGGATATTCTTATTTCCCAGAATCCTCTCTCTTTCTGAAGAAATGGAGCTTAATGACATTCAACAGGTATTATCTTAGTGGGGCTCAAATCTGTGAAGCACAGGTCTTTTGTATCATGAGCAAATGGGAATACCCAGTTGCCCTTGTTCTGTTATAGAAACACCTGGGTGTCTTCCTTTCCATTTATTCCTTCCCAGTTATGGTACACATACACAGAGTAGTCATAGTGGCTGTACAGAAAGACAAATGAAAGGGGCACCAAACAAGATTCATAGTCTCAGGTTTTATTTTGATTTAATCACATAGATGTTTCCATACCAATCTTTAATGTCTCCTAGAGGTCACAAACCCACTACCCATTCTCAATACATATCTGATCCGCCCACACAAGCCCCTAGTCTTATTTGTCTTTCTATCAAAGTAAAATGTATTTCACATTTCCTGTTTTTTTCTGATCAAATCAGTTCTCTTTTCTGTTTTTCCTAATTCCCACGGAAATTTTAGGTTTATGTCCTTTCTCCTCAAAATGGTCCGTTGCCCATCAGCATCCTCATCATTTGGGAACTTGTTAGGACAAATCTTAAAACAAAAAGTGTATTTTAATTTCTGGTGCATATCACATCAAAGCAGCCACATTAAAGTGTTCAGTAGCCACTTATAGATAGGCATTATCTCACTGTAATTATTTCTAAATTTGAAGTCTCATGACACAGAGGGTAACAGAAAGCACACTGCTAGAGTTCTGACCACATCTCTAAGACTTACAGGAAAGCCACTAATTTATAATGTAGTCTTTGTGAACTTATATTTATAAAACTTGAAATTATAAAACTTAGAAATACTACAAAGCATTGTTGTATAAGCTACATAAGTCAAAAAATATGAGCAGGCCCTATTATAATGTCTGCAAAGCATGTTTGAAGTTCAAGCTAATGGCATCTTCCCTCCGCTCCTGTCACTGACTCAGTGGGGCACAAATGTGCTAAGACTCTAGAGTTCATGGGGCAATCAGCAGTGGAGATTAGACCATGATATAATACTCAAACATTTCTGAGACTTACCTTCTTCCTCCTACTGGCTTCCGGTAAGAATCTCTTTTTTTTTTCCTCTTCTCTAAGAAATAAAGGTGGATTAGCTATACCTTCTTCTTCCCTAACTAACTAAACAATAGCAGATAAAAAGATGCTGAGAGTTTGTTTCTTAGCCCAAGCATTTTTTTAATGTGAAAATATAAAAATGAATCATCCCGGGGATTCCTTTTCTACTGGGGTTCAGCAGCCAGGATATTTGCAAGACCTGGTCCCAAGCTGCATGATACATCATTTCATATATCTGTCGTAGATTAGGCACACTGAGCAAAGTTTCCAAACCCTCCCTTAGAGCTTCTACTACCCCCTGGGTCCAATATGCTGCCTGACACAGCCCCTCTGGGACATGCTGTTAACAATAGAACGTCCTAGGAAGCACCTATGTGCTCATAGGTGTTGTTTGATCTCAGAAATGGAAAACCTCATTATTGTAGAGTATGTTAAATTACAAAATTATACCCTTAATAGTGGGATGAATTTACTTTAGCTGAAGGGATATGATATAATATCCAGTATAGAGATATGGATATGACCAAGGAAACTAAGACACAGAAAACGTAAGATGTATAAAGGTCATCAGAAATGGTTTAATACTTCATGAATAAAGGAGCCTCAAGAGTCACACAAAACTGGCCTATGGTTCCAAGGCATATATTTCTGGTATAATGCCTCATGATGTTTGGATGAGTCTTTTCTGGTGACCTTAAAACAGTGTATGTATTTGAAAACAGACAGGACAAACAATGGGACTGAATCAAAGACCCAGATATTAACCCACACACCTTCGAATACCTGAATTTTGACAAAGAAGCAAGAAATATCAAATGGAAAAAAGAAAGCATATTTAACAAATGGTGCTGGCATAACTGTATATTAACATGTAGAAGAGTGAAAATAGATTCATGTCTATCACCATGCACAAAACTCAAGTCCAAATGGATCAAAGACCTCAACATAAAGCCAGCCACACTGAACCTCATAGAAGAGAAAGTGGGAAGTACACTTGAATGCATTAGCACAGGAGATCACTTCCTAAATATAACCCCAGCAGCACAGACATTGAGAGAAACAATTAATAAATGAGATCTCCTGAAACTGAGAAGCTTCTGTAAAGCAAAGAACATGATCAACAAGACAAAACGACAGCCTACAGAATGGGAAAATATCTTCACTAGCCCTACGGAGACAGAGGTCTGATCTCCAAAATATACAAAGAACTCAAGAAATTGGTCACGAAAAGAACATTTAATCCAGTATAAAATGGAGTACAGACCTAAACAGTGAACTCTCAACAGAGGAATCTAAAATGTCTGAAAGATACTTAAGGAAATGTTCAATATCCTTAGTCATCAGAGAAATGCAAATCATTCCATCTTACACTGATGACAACCTATGCTGGAGAGTTTGTGGGGAAAAGGGAACACTCCTGCATTGCTGGTGAGAATGCAAGTTAGTACAGCCCCTTTGGATGTCAGTGTGGTGATTTCTCAGAAAATTAGAAAACAACCTTCCTCAAGAACCAGTAACACCACTTTGGGGTGTATAGCCAAAGGACGCTCAATTGTGCCACAAGGACATGTGCTCAACTATGTTCATAGAAGCTTTGTTTGTCATAGCCAGAACCTGGGAACAACCTACATGCCCCTCAACCAAAGAATGGATAAGGAAAATATGGTACATTTACACAATGGAGTATTACACAGCAGAAAAAGTAACGACATCTTGAATTTTGCAGGCAAATGGATGGAGCTAGAAACCATCATTTTGAGTTGGAACCCAGACCCAGAAAGACAATTTTCACATGTACTCACTCATGAGTGGTTTTTAAACATAAAGCAAAGAAAACCACTCCACAAATCACAATCCCAGAGAACCTAGACAACAATGAGGACCCTAAGAGAGACATACATAGATCTAATCTACATGGGAAGTAGAAAATGACAATATCTCCTGAGTAAATTGGGAGCATAGGGACCTTGGGAAAGGTTTGAAGGGGAGGGGAGAGGCAGGGAAGGGAGCAGAGAAAATGTAGAGCTCAATAAAAATCAATTAAAAATGTAAGGTTTAATTGAGAAATATAGGTTAATAATCATCTATAATAGTCAAGCTTGTAGCCATGTTAGTCAGGTTTTCTAGATATATAGAGATATATTTTAGTTAGATAGGTATTCTACAAATCTTTCAGAAACCTTCAGAATATGGCATTTAAAATGTTTTAAGAACTTAAGACTTTTTATGACAATGAGACACAGCTGCAATCAATCTACTTCAAGGGGAAGATGGGCACTGAAGAGGCTCCTTATGGAGTTTATTAGCCATTTGGGCAAGAAACTGTTCTTGCCTGGACTCCTTGATGAACTGGACATGGAGGACACACAGAGAAATGATTGCTGAATTTGCCTAAAGGTGAGACGATCCTTTGGTGTTCCTGTTTTATGAAAGAGCCTGCTGGACATCCTGCAGGACACAGAAAAAAGTGATGTGACTAACAAACTGCCAATAGAGGCAGAACTGTCTTTGAATTTCCTCCTTTGGGGAAAAGTCTGCTGGATACTATAGGCCTGTAGGCTGAAGATGGATGCCCCAACAGTACAAAACTTTGAATGATTGTCCAGGCAGTGAGATGTCTCTGTCAATATTAGAGTTTTGGAAGTTGCTTACAATGCACTTCCTGTTTACTTAGGTAATATTACATCCTTCTGGAGTCTTTGATGGAGTTGAAGAATAGATGGTTATAACTATAGTTTTCCTTAGTTATGATAAAAGGTAAAGTAGATATAAATATTGTAACTATAATTCTTACTTGATACCTGTCTTTTTACATGTAATTTTTCTGTGTTAAAGTTAAAAACTTTTTTTTTATTTAAACAGAAAAGGGGAGGTGATGTTGAATTCCCCTCTGTATGCTGTGACTACCATTGATTACTAAAGAAGTACTTTGAGCCTATGGCAGTGCAGAACAGAAATAGGCGGGGAAAGCTAGGCCGCATGCTGGGAGAAAGAGGGCAGAGTCAGGGAGAAGCCATAAAGCCTTCACAGAAGACAAACAGGCTGAAACTTTGCTGGTTGCCATGACCTCATGGTGATGCACAGATTAATGGAGAAGGGTTAATCACCCTGCTGGGGAAATGTACTTCCAGTACCTGGTACCACATCAGGGACTAGCAGAGAGGCTGATCTACCTGCTGGCCTCAAGCTCAGAACTATTAAACTACAATGTCATTCCAAGCAGGTGAGTCTGCTCCATGCCTGAGGGCAGCGTTGTGTACTTCACATCCCAGATTGAGCCTCTTGGTGTCCACATGCTTCAGTTTGTCCGTGTACAATGGTCCTGCTCTCCACAGTTGCCTCCTTGGGTAACTCTCACACAGGAGTTGTGACAGATTAAATTCTAGCTCCCTGGCTTGTGTGTCCCTTGTTCCCAGGCCTTAGGGGACTTAGTTTTAACAAAACATTCTCTCTCTTTATAACCCCCCAACTGCAGTGCTCTGACTCACATAGTGACTTAACGGGGTTGCTCTCCGCTCACTTGTCCTCGGAAGGAAGCACTGTTTTATCAACTTGATTTGAGGTTTGTGAGGGCTATGAGCTTGGCCTACAGTAGTGGTTCTCAACCTGTGGGTCACAACCCTTTGGAAATTGAATGACCCTTTCCCAGGGGGTGCCCTAAAACCATCGAAAACAAAGATATTTACATTACAATGCATAATGGTAGCAAAATTACAGTTATGAAGTAACAGCAAAAATAGTTTTAAGGTTGGGGGTCACCACAGCATGAGGAACTGTATTCAAGATGGCAGCGTCAGGAAGGCTGAGGACCCCTGCTCTAGATAGAAGACTGCCGGTCTTTATTCAGCAGAGACACCTGGTTAGCTGTTTGCCTGAGGCTTCCTCTTCTCTTCCCGGGAGGCTGCGGAGCTGTATACCTGCAGCTGAGGTTCACTTGGCTTATTTCGTTCCAATAGATGAGTCCTTCATCTTCCTCTCAGCCGTGACACTTTCATGATGTGGGAGTGTCATATATCAATCTGTTGATTTCATTGGTTAAAATAAAGAAACTGCCTGAGCCCATTGATAGGCCAACCCTTAGGTGGGTGGAGTAGACAGAAGAGGATTCTGGGAGAAGGAAGCTGAGTCAAAAGGAGTCGCCATGATGTTCCCAGTCCCTGCAGACACAGGCTAGAATCTCCCCGGTAAGCACACCTTGGGGTGCTACACAGATGATAAGAAATGGGCTAGTCCAGGTGCAAGAGCTAGCCAATAAGAGGCTGGAATTAATGGGCCAGGCAGTGTTTAAAAAAATACAGTTTCCGTGTGATTGTTTCGGGGCATGAGCTGGGCCATGCGGGCGGCCAGGTACAGGGACACAGCCACGCAGCCCCTACTACAACATATTGGCGCGCCAACGTGCTAATGAACTCCACGTAAAACCTGAGAGGGCTTAAAAAGGACATAGAGAAAATTTAAGACACCTTTTTGCTGTTTCTGGGTTGCATACTGCAAAGAAATTGTCCTGACTCAGCAGCAGGAAAAAACTGGCTGTTTTAAAATGCCGGCTTTCTGGGCTGTGCCGCCATTGTGATCTCTGTCTGGCTCCTGCGGGAGACAAAGCTTTTGAATGGAGCATTTGGAGTAAAGTGCTACGGCTTGCTTGATGATAATGTGGACTGCTGTGTGCCTGGAACTATGTGCAGCTCAGGGGCACCAAATGGCTCTGAGGCAGGAGCGGCTCAGCTCCGCCATGATGAACTGAGCTAGTCTCAAGCAGGAACTACCGTAATTACTGTGATAACAGCACACTTAAGGTTTAGACTTTACAGGACACAGGCAATACCGTATTACCCCTACATGGTGCAACTTAAGTTTTTAAGAAGTGCTTAACATTTTAAGAAATGCTCCTGGATATTAAAAAAATTACAGATTCACAATAAAACAGATTCAGACAGACCACTAAATGAGTCACAATGTTGGATAAATGTACGTGGGCTTGAGAGAGAAAAAAATATATAGAGAGAGCTAATAAAGTTAATGCCTTTAAAATTAAAAAGGTAAAGTCTTTAAAGAGACAGAATACAGATAGTTAAGACAATAAAAGAAATAAAGAAAAATAAGCCACGTAAAAATGGAAAATTCACAGAGAGTCTGGATTATGTACATTGTGTTTTCTTTAAAATTTTTGACTGTAAAGGAGCTAAGTACAGAGAGTCATTTCATTATATGGGCTGCCAAGTGGAACCAGAATGGATATCATGAGGATATGACTTTAGAATTTGGGTCTAAGGATATGATGCTTCGGAAAGGGTCTTCTTTTGTTTTCACAGAGGATGAGACCCTGTGGATTTCTTCTATTCCGATTTGGTATGATAGACCACGCCCTCCTGAAAGGTTGCTCTGATCACCCTCAAAAAATTACTTCACTCAACTGCCAACTGAGATGACCCTGGCACACAGGTTATACCATGAAAGACCTAATTAACGACGCCCCCGTTCAGCAGGAAGCAGTTTGGAGAGAAAACTGCGCCCATGTTCCCAAATAGGGTTTATAAACGTTTTTTTTATATTTAAAGGGGGATATGATATAGATATAAATAATTTGCATTGGTGTGGATTTAGGTCAATTTTGTTATATGTGTATGTATTTCTGATCTTGATTAAGGTATTGTGATTATATAGTTCATTTTTAAAATGTAATGTATAATTAGGAAATATAGGTTGTTGTTAAATAATCGTAAATAATAGTCAAGCTTGTAGTCATGTTAGATTTTCTAGATATATAGAGATATATTTCAGTTATATAGACATTCTTCATATCTCTCAAAGATTGCAGAATATGGCATTTAAAATATTTTAATAACTTAGGGTTTTTCATGACAATGAGACACGTCTGCTCCTGGCAACACCAATCTACTTCAAGAGGAAGATGGGCATTGAAGAGGATCCTTATTGAGTTTGATAGCCATTTGGGCAAGAGACTGTTCTTGCCTGGACGGATGCATAAACTGGACACCGAAAACCCACAGAGAGAGGACTGCTGAACTTGCCTAAAGGTGAGATGGTCTTTCAGGGTTCCTGATTCATGAAAAGGTCTACGAGACATTGCAGGACACAGCAGAAAATGACTGAACTGTCTTTGGAATTTCCTGCTTCATGGAACTGTCTGCTGGATACTATGGGCCTGAAGGCCGAAGATGGATGCCCCACTGGTACAGAGGAACTTTGGGTGACTGTCCAGGCAGCGAGATGTCTCTGTCATTTCTAGAATTTGGATTTCTTGTTTTTTTAAATAGTATTATATCCTTCTGGAGTCTTTGATGGAGTTGAAGAATGGATAGTTATAGTTTTCTTAGTTATGATAAAAGATAAAATAGATATAAATATTGTAACTGTAATTCTTACTTGATAACTGTTTTGCTATATGTAATTTTACTATGTTAAAATGAAAGCCTTCCTTTTTGTTTAAACAGAAAAAGGGGAAGTGATGTGGGAGTGTCATATATCAATCTGTTGATTTCATTGGTTAAAATAAAGAAACTGCCTGAGCCCATTGATAGGCCAACCCTTAGGTGGGTGGAGTAGACAGAAGAGGATTCTGGGAGAAGGAAGCTGAGTCAAAAGGAGTCGCCATGATGTTCCCAGTCCCTGCAGACACAGGCTAGAATCTCCCCGGTAAGCACACCTTGGGGTGCTACACAGATTATCAGAAATGGGTTAGGTTGATATGTAAGAGCTAGCCAATAATGGGCCAGGCAGTGATAAAATGAATACAGTTTGTGTGTTGTTATTTCTGGGCTTAAGCTAAGCCATGCGGGCTGCCGGGTACAGGGGCACAGCCAAGCCGCTCCTCTTACTACACTTTCGCGCCACTGCTTTTGTGAATCTCCGAAACTCTTCCTCTGCCTCTCCTTGGAGCAGAGTCTACTGTTTCTTGTTCTACTCTTCTCATTAACTGGATGCATAGAGGACACTTCTAGCCTGCTATCATTTATTTAAGATGTTTTCACGCAACAGTTCTTTTGTTGTTGTTTTCTTTTTTGCTTTGTTTTACTTTTATTAATTCTTTCTGTATTTCACATCATGCATTCTGATCCCCTCATCTCCCTCGCATCCACTCTCTGCCCTTGCAACCTTCCTCACAACAAACCCCAATTTAAAAGAAAAACAAGCAAATCAACACTAAAACAAAAAGAAAAAAATGAAGAATCTTTCAGAAGCTGTCATGCGGCCCACTGAGTCACAGTTCACCCTTGAGTCTGTTCATCTTTACTTGCAAGTGTTCATTGCTATGAGTCATTGGTCTGCCTCAAGGCCTCTGGTTTCTGCTAAACCCCTGATAAAGGTCTCGCTGAGGCTCCTCTTGGATATCCTGTTGTTCTGTGTTATGGAGATCCTGCTGTTTTGGATCTGTAGGTCCTGGGCCTGAGGGGTAGCTGGGTTGGTTAGCTCAATGGTCTTCACTTTCCCACATCTTCACTACCCAGCTAAGCTCTCCAGCACTGCCGGGGCTGGCTCACCCAATGCTGCCTACAGCAAGGAGCAGGGCCAGTTCTCCTGGTCTTGGGCCAGATCCACATCATTCTTATCACCAGGTCCAGCTCTACTGTTTTTCTCCAGCAAAGTACAGATCTCTCCTGATTGCTGTGGTGGTATAGGGGTGGGGGTGGGGGCAGCTCTCCTGCTCTCACACCCTCAGGGCTGGCTCACCTGCATTCCTGACAGCAGGCTCAGCTCTAGTGTGCTGCCCAGATGGGAAGCAGAAGCTGCTTTCTCCTGCAGGTAAGGTCAGGGCTAGCTCTCCCACTTTTGTGACCTCGGGGCCAGCTCTCTCACCTGCTTAAGGTGGAAAGGAAGGACAGGGGAGGCGGGCATATTTCCCCCACCCATGCCACCACAAGGCAAACAAGGAGGGGTCAGCTCTCTTGCTTTCCTACCCTCAGTGTTGGCTCGGCTGAGTCCCTGACCACAAGTTCAGCTCTAGTATATTTCCCAGGTGAGGTGCACATCTGTGGTGAGGGGTGGGGCGAGGTAGGGCCAGCTTGCCTGCTGCAAAAGAAGCAAAGAGCAAGACCAGTCATCCCAGGGCCAGTGAAGGGTGGGCCAGCTCAGAACAGTATGGTTCCCATAACCTCCACGCTAACACAGGCCATGGATATCAAATCAGACCCTTGCTGTGGTAGAAAAACGGACCCAAACATAGGCCTAGGCAGTGGCCCACTCCCAGATGTCATCATGGTCCCAGGTGGCACCTCAGGCCAGCTGGACCAGTATGATCCCCACGCAGCAGTGCGGCCCTCAGACACAAGCATGTCCCCAGGTGTCAGTCTACACAGCCGGCATCAACATTGTCTTTGATGATCTCATGAGCCACAGACATCAACACAGACCCTGGACGCGGCAGGGCCATGGACTCAGTCAGACATGACCCTCGGCCACAGCCCTGGTTCAGACAATACCATGACCCCAGTTGACAGCCCTGGCCAGCCAAATAGGCCTGGCACAGGCAGCAACACAGCTGTTGGACACCAATGTGGTCACAAGTAGTGACCTCAGGCATCCACATGAGCCCTGGTGGCAACATGGGCCAGGGGCGTCAATACAGACCCCAGTTTGGGCCGGAACAGTGACTCAGACATGGTTCTTGGCAGAAGCCAGGGCCAGGCTGTCACCATGGCCATAGGTGGTTATGTAGGTCACCCAGATTGGCATGGTCCCCATGGCAGCATGACCCTTGGACAACCAACTTGGCCCCAGGTGGTAGTCCAGACCACATGCCCTTACATGGTCCCCAATGACTACAGAAATGGCAGACATCAACACAGGACCCCTCGGCTATTTCAGCGGCCCAGGTCAAAGGCTCCGACATCTCTCTGGACAGCTGGCCATTCATATCAGCCTGTTCCTCACCATCCTCACCTCTACAGATCTGTCTCTCTCCCCAATCTACAAACCATTCCGCTTATCCCTCTCTTTCACCTCCTCACCCTGTGCTCTCTCAACACAACAGAGTCCAACCACCCAGCACCAAGGATCTTTGTTGAATCACAGGTGGCACTTGGTTGAGCACTGCCCATCCCAGCCATAAGGGATGGTGCAGATATATTGCCTTTCTCACGCCCGTGCCTGGACCTGGAGATCTTGTTCAGTACTTGGTATAATAGTATCTGATCGTTCAGCTATAGAGACACCAGGAAGACTCATGGTGAGGTCAGTGGCTCCTGGTTGACTGCAGCTCCCACAGACCTAAAATCCGGGTGCTGGGTGCCACATGTATCCAAAATTGATTCGGGCCTAGATGGCCAGGACTGGGTGGGGCTGATATATTTTGATAAATGCATATTGTCCAAGTAATCTAAAGATGGCTGTCTACCAACAGAAGGTCCAAGAATCCAGTTCACAAACTGTATATCTCAGCTGGTTTTCAGTATACGCAAGAATCCCAAAGAAGTAAACTCTAATGCCCATGAAGGAATGGACTTGAAAGCAAAGGTAAGAGCAAGGAAGCAAAGAAAACTAGCTTCCTTCTTCCACGTTCTTTATATAGGCTTCCCCTAGACGGTGGCAGAGTAAGGCCGATTAAAGGTGGATCTTGTCACCTCGAAGATCTGAATTAAAAGTGAGTCTCCCCATTTTAAATGATTTAATAAAAATAATAATTAAGAAAATTAATTTTAAAAATATTATATATAAATTAAGATATATATATCTTTTAAAAAGTGAAAATTGAAACAAAAAAACAACATAAAACATTATGAGATTGAAAAAAGCAAAATAAAAAGTATACAAAAATCTTGGAGTCCATATTTGGTTGGCTAAGTACTCCCACCCTGAAGTGACACTCCACTGAAGAAAACAGGTTTTCCCTTTTCCAGCAGGTACCAACTATAAATAGCTCCTTGGTTAAGAGTGGTATTTTACATTTACGTCCCCTCCTCAGTGATGGACTAGAATACTGGCTGTTTTGAATCTGTCCAGGTCTTTTGCATATCCACATCAGCTCTGTGAATTCATTCATGAAACTGTTGTATCTGGAAAACACTGTTTTGTGGAGTTGTTCCCTCCTCTCATTCTTACACTCTTTCCACCTCCTCTTCCACACAGATCCCTAAGTCATGAAGGGAAGGATTAAATGAAGATATCCCATTTGGGGCTGAGCACTCCAAAATGTCTCCTTCCCAGCACATTTTCCAGTTGTGGATGTCTGTGTTTCTGTCTTGAGAGCTGAGTGATGCACTGGTCTATTTATGTAGGAATATGTCAGCAGGAGTCATTTTACTGTTATATTCCTTTAGCAGAATAAAAATAGTGGATTACCCCCCAGATCCTAGGGCATATCTAGTAACAGGTTCTTGGCCACTTTAGCACTGTCATATGTAGGTTCTACCTCATGGAATTTAAATCCAACATAAAAGTTATTTGTTATTGCCTCATAGTGTGACTATATGTTACAGGTAGGTCACTGCTGTGGGTTACAAGCTTTGTAGATGGGTTATATTGATGATTATTTCTCTCCCAATAGCATACAAATACCTTCAGCACTATGAACATCAGTCAGAAAAGATCACGCTTCTAGTTGAGCACCTTCTTGATTTCTCCATGTTCAATGACATAATTTAATGGTGTCTTAAACAATAAAAGTCTACCATCACGTTGTGGAGAGTAACTAATAGTCTTAACAATTGCCTGTGATTTGTGGATGGGTGAGGTGAGGCAGCTACAAATTCCCTTTGGCCAATAATGCAATAAGTTATAACCCATTCCTGGCACTATTTGATAGCACGATATGCCTATGCCTATTTGGAGCAGTGTCTCCCTCAGTATACAGACTCTATTTAAATTTCATGTAGATAGGTAGGTTAGACAGACAGAAAGACAGAAAGACAGATAGATATATTCCATATATAGATAGATAAATTACACACACACACACACACACACACACACACACATGCTTCTGTGGTAGTAGGTTTCTTTAAGACTTTCAAAAGACATTCAGTGTTAGTTGTCCCTCTGCCATATTCCCTTCTTTACCCTGCACTTCCATCCCACTTTCAATTTAATCCTCCTATTCTAGTTTCCACTCTATATCTTTATAACACTATATACTGCTTACCCTTCCTTGAATGATATCCTCCACTTCTGATCCCTTACTAACTTCCCAACATCTTTGATTATTTGGATTGAAGCACATATGTCTAAGGTTTAAAAGCTAACATTCACATATAAGAGGATATATGCTGGGTTTTTTTGCAGGGGGGAGATGGGTTAGCATACTCAGAGTAATTGTTTTGAGTTTCATCCACTTGCCTTCAAGTTTTATAATTTTATTTTTCTTAATGTCTGAATCATATAAATGTTCCACATTTTCATTAGGCATTCATTAGTTGATGGACATCCAAGCTGTTTCTAATTTCCAGTGATTATTAATAGAGCAACATTGAGCACAGATGAGCAAGAAAATTTGTAATAAGATTTACAGTCCTTTGGTTATATGCTCAAGATAGTATAGCTGGGTATTGTGGTAGTATGATTTTCAGCTTATTGAGGCACCTCTGCACTGACTTCATTGGGGCATGTACCAGTATGCACTCCCCTCAGCAATGAATAAGTCATCTCCTTTCCTCAAATCCTCACTAGCATGGGCTGTCATTTGTTTTCCTGATCTCAGTCATTCTGACTGGGATAGAATGAAATCTCAAAGAGGTTTTATTTGAATTTCCTTTGTGGTAAAATTGAGCATCCTTCGGGTATATACCCAAAAGTAGTATTGCTGGGTCTTGAAGTAGGTTGTTTCCTAATTTTCTGATGAAATTATCATATTGATTTCCAAAGTGGCTGTACCAGTTTGCATTCTCACCAGCAATGGAGGAGTGTTTTTTTAACCCCACATCCTCTCCATCATAAACTGTCATCAATGTTTTTGATTTTGGCCATTCTGATAGGTGTAATATGGAATCTCAGAGTTGTTTTGGTTTGCCTTTCTCTGATGTCTAAGGATGTTGAGCATTTCCTTAAGTGTCCATTTGAGATTCGTCTGTTGAGATTTCTCTGTTTAAGTCTCTACCCATTTTTTATTGGATTATTTGTTCTTTTGATGACCAGTTTCTTCAGTACTTTGTATATTTTAGAGATCAGTCCTCTGTTGAATGTGGGGTTAATGAAGAACTTTTCCCAATCTGTGGGCTGCTGTTTAGTCTTGTTGGCCATGTCCTTTGCTTTACAGAAGCTTCTCAGTTTCAGCAGGTCCCATTTATTAATTATTACTCTCAATATCTGTGATACTGATGTTTTACTTAGGAAGTAGTTCCCTGTGCCGATGTGTTCAAATATACTTCCCACTTTCTCTTTTATCAGGTTCAGTGTGGTTGGTTTTATGTTGAGGTCTTTGGTCCATTTGGACTTGAGTATTGTGTACAGAGATAAATAGAAATCTATTTGCATTCTTCTACATGTTGATATCCAGTTGTGCCAGCACCATTTGTTGAATATGCTTTCTTGTTTTCATTTTATTTTTTTGCTTCTTTGTCAAAAATCAAGTGTTTTTAGGTGTGTGGACCGATATCCAGGTAATTGATTCTATTCCATTTGTCCTCCTGTCTTTTTTTATGACAATACCAGACTGCTTTTAGTACTGTAATTCTGTAGTAGAGTTGGAAGTCAGGGATTGAGATGCCTTCAAAAGTTTCTTTACTGTACAGAATTGTTTTGGATATCCTGGGTTTTTTGCTTTTCCATATAAAGTTGAGTATTGTTCTTTTGAGATCTGTAAGGAATTTTGCTGGGATTTTGCTGGGCATTGCATTTAATCTGTAGATTGTTTTTGGTAAGATTGCCATTATTACTATGCTAATTCTATTTACCTAAGAACATGGAAGCTCTTTCCATTTTCTGATATATTCTTCAATTAATGTCTTCAAAGATTTAAAGTTTTTGTCATACAGGTCTTCCACTCGTTTGGTTAGAGTTACTCCAAGATATTTCATGTTATTTGTGGCTATAGTGAAGGGTGGTATTTCTGTGATTTCTTTCTCAACTCATTTATCATCTGTATAAAGTAGTGTTGTAGGAGGTTGCTTGTTTGTTCCTGGCTGCTCAGCCCCAAAATAACCACACAGAAACTGTATTAATTAAATCGCTGGTTGCTCCATTTGCTCTAGCATCTTATTTGCTAACTCTTACATCTTAATTTAACTCATTTCTATTGATCTGTGTATCGCCACTTGGTTGTGGCTTATGGGCAAGTTACCAGCATATCTGTTCCCCATGGAGCAACATGGCATCTCTCTATTCCACCTTCTTTCTCCCAGCATTCAGTTTAGTTTTCCCCGCCTACCTATATTTTGCCCTGTGCAGGCCTAAGACAGTATTTATTAACCAAAAATATTCACAGGATACAGAGAAGACTCCCACATCAAAAGAGGACTGCTAATTTTTTTTTAGTTAAATTTTATATCCTGCTACATTACTGAAGGTGGTTATCAGTTGTAGGAGTTCCTTGGTAGAATCTTTTGGGTCATCAGCAAATTGTGAGCATTTGACTTCTTTTCCTATTTTGTATCCCTTTGATCTCCTTTTGTTGTCTTATTGATCTAGCTAGAACCTCAAGTATTATATTGAATAGATATGGAGAGAGTGCATACTTTATCTTGTTCTTGACTTTAGTGGGATTGCTTTGAGTTTCTCTTCATTTAGTATGATGTTGGCTGTTGGCTTGCTGTTTAGATATACTCCTTGTATCCCTGTATGCTCAACTATGTTCATAGCAACATTATTTGTAATAATAGCCAGAACCTGGATGGTGTAGGAGGTCCTTCCATATTTGTGCTGCTTTCATTAGTTGAATAAAGAAACTGCCTTGGTCTTTTGATAGGGAAGAGCTTAGGTGGGTGTGGAAAAGAGAACTGAATGCTGAAAGGAAGAAGGCAGTGTGGCAGACGCCATGATTCTCCTGCCCGAGATGGGCGCTGGTTAGACCCATGCCGGTAAGTCACAGTCAAGTAGCAATACACGTTAATAGAGATGGGTTAAACTAAGGGAGAGTTAGCCAATAAGAGGCTAGAAATAATGGGCCAGGCAGTATTTAAATGAATACAGTTTCTGTGTGGTTATTTCGGGGATTAAGCTATCCAGGCAGTAGGACATAGCCCGCTCCTCCTACTACACCTGGAAACAACCTAAGTGCCTTTGACTGAAGAATAGATAAAGAAAATGTGGTACATTTACAAAGTGGAGTACTACACAGAGGGAAAACATAATGATATCTTGAAATTTGCAAACAAATGGATGGATCTAGAATACACCATGAGTGAGTGAGGTAACTCAGACCCAGAAAGACAAATATAATATGTACTCACACATAAGTGACTTTTAGACATAAAGCAAAGAAAAAACAGCCTGCAATTCACAACCCCAGAGAACTTAGACAACAAAGAGAGGCCTAAAAGAGATATACATGGATCTGATCTACATGGGAAGTAGAAAAAGACAAGATCTCCTGAGTAAATTTGGAGTGTGGGGATCATGGAAGAGGGTAGAATGGGGGCGGGGGGAAGATGAAAGAAGAAGTGCATAGAAAAATATATAGCTCAATAAAAACTATTTTTAAAAAAAATATTGGCCTTCGGCATTAATTTCGTAATTGGCATGTCTATGAGAAGGGTGGAAAACTATAAAAAATGCTTTAATACAGGAATTATATAAATTATGCCAATTAATGGAATTTCAGTTAAATCTTCTTGGAGCAAATATAAAATAAATAATCAATGAAAAAGTTCCAAAAAAAATGCATTTCCCTTACAGCTTTAAATGATGAACATTCTTAAGTGTTTCTTGGTCATTTATGTTTTATCTTTTGAGAATTCTCCGTTCAGTTATATACCCTATTTCTAGTTGGTATATTTATTTTCTTGATACTCAGGGTTTGGTTTGGTTGGAGTTTTGGGTTTTTTTTTTTTTTTTGATTGGCTGGTTGGTTGGTTGGTGGGTAGGTGGGTTGTTTGGTTGGTTTTTTTTTTTTTGGTTGTTTGGCTGGTTTAGTTGCTTGCTTGCTTGGTTGATTTGGTTGGTTGGGTGATTGAGTGGTTGGGTGGTTGATTGGTTTGGTGTGTGGTTGTTGTTGTTGCTACTTTTGTTTCTTAATATATTGTAGGTACTAACCTTCTACAAGATGTATAATTTGTAAAGTTTTTTCCCATTCTGTAGGATGATGCATTGCTTAATAATAATGTTCTTTGCTGTACAGAAGCTTTTCAGTTTCATGAGGTTTCATTTACTAATTACTGGTATTAATGTCTGAGCCACTGGTGTCCTGTTCAGAAAATTCTTTCCTGTGTCAAAGAGTTCAAGAAGTCAATTCAATTTTAGTAAACAGATGATTTATTGAACATATTTAAAATGCAGTTGGGAGGGTATTTAATGAGTCAATTATTGTATGAGCACCAAATAAAAACTCCAGATTCATATTAGCATGTATAATGTTCAGGTAAATGTGAAAGCCTCCTCCTCCCATTCAGCTGTCATCTCTGTGACCTCCAAAAGTCAGTAGTCGGGTGATTCTGGTAAGTAAAAAGCAAAAATTGTGCTATAAATTGTTTAAACCCACAAGATCTGCAAAGATCCAGCTCCAGCAAGCAAGTCCTCATATGGACTCCTTCTAGAGAATGATTCCAGTTCAGAATAGAAGCAAACAATCCAAACATTCGAGGATGCCAGGGGAAGTTATCTTGAGAGTAATAGAGGTCCTAAGGAAAAAAATTAAATACAGATACTCTGTTAGTCTGTGGACTCAAATAAAAAACCACCCTGCATCAGGGTAAAATCTGTATCTGTACTAAACAAAAATAAAATAGAATATGAATAATTAGGTTCATGGTATAAGCATGGAAGGTGCTTATGGGCAGAAAATGTTTATCTTTAAAATTAAATGTCCTAAATAATCAGCTATTCTACTTTCATTTGTCCTTTCGGCACACTGCATAGCAATCTATTCTAGATTATTAGCCAATGAAATGTACATGCTTTAAGTGATGTTTAATGAAAATAATTTTTTACCAGCCTATCATGATTATGTATCATGATGATACATAAATATGCATGTTTCCCTTCATTATGCAAGTAGATGATTTGTGGGATAAAAATTATTTGTGACTTGCTAGACAGTATCATGAAGAAGCCAGCTTATTGGGAAGAACAAGCATAATCAAAGACTCAAATAGTCACTGGATTACAGAGTTAGGAAATCTCACAGCATAACAAAGTCCATCAATTACTTCTGCAAAGGATCAAATCTTAGCAGACTTGAAAGATTCTTGAATAAGAAAGAAAAGAGAGGCCAAGTGGTATAAAATGCTTCTGATTGCAAGTGTATACGTGCTCCATAAACATGTGCAGTGTGTGTACTGTTTGCCCGTTAACGTTTTCTTCACTTAGGCCCATCAGGCAGAGAGAAATTCCCTTTATGTAAGTCCCCCAGGATTCATGTTGATTCTTTATGCCTTTATTTTCAGATTCCAGGATTTCCAGCTACAGGAGAACTTGTATAAACAGCCTTGAACACATATTCTTCAAGCCGGAGTGAGACCACTTAGACATTAGATAAAGAAAACTACTACTATAGAACTTCTTGTCACCAGGCCAAAGTACATTTCTCATTGAGCCAATGAATTCAGATATCACCCTCTCACTAAGGTGAAAGGAAACAATACCCAGACAGGAATCACAGAAACAACACAATTAAAAATTCACCCACAAGATCCCAGAGTTATAAAAGTTCAGAAGTTCATTGTAATTTTCTAGGCTTTATGAGTCTTGTAATCACCACTTGTATCACAGAAGCACCTACACATTCTACTAAGAAGAGAGAATAATTTAGATTAATAATCATTTCATCTTTGTTACAGTTTCTAGAGCTTGTCCTATTTGGAAAGACTTAATTGTCTCAATGGGAACACATCCAATTATTTGAAGAAGAATCCTGCAATCAATACTATACTATTGCTATTTCTACTTTCTAAAACAACTATGAGATAAAAACACTTTTATGTAAGGATATAATTAGAAATTAATTCCCAATTTAAAAACTAGCCTCCAACCTTTTATGGGTATCTTAGTCAGGATTTCTGTTGCTGTGACAAAAAAAAAAAAGAACAAAAAAAACTTGGAGAGAAATGAGTTTATTAACAGCCATCACTGAGCTAAATCAGAGCAGAACTTGTAGACAGGAATGAAGCAGAAGCCATGGAGGGATACTGCTTTATGGCTTGCTACTTATGGCTTGTACAGCCTGATTTCTTGTTCCCAAGCCCATCAGCCAAGAGTGGCTTGACCCCCTAGACTCTGGACTCTTCAAAGTCAATCACTAATTAAGAAAATGTCCTACAGGCTTGCCTATAGCCAGATCTTATCAAGACATTTTCTTCCTTTATATATTTATTTTTTATTATTTTTACTGAGCTATATTTTTCTCCACTCTCTTCCCTCTCTGCCCCTCCCTTTCTAACCTTGCCCATGATTTCTATATTTCCAATTTACTCAGGAGATCTTGTCTTTTCCTACTTCCCATGTAGATCAGATCCGTGTTTATCTCTTTGTTTAGAGTGTTGGTTACAAGTTGTTATGGATAATGGTCAGGAATAAAGCTAAACAAAGGAAATTAGATTCAGAGTTTTTGTTTTGAAGAAAATGGGTGGTGCTGTGGGACAATCATCTTGTACCCTTTAAAGATTTGTCAATTGTACTGGTTTAATAAAATGCTGATTGGTTAATAGCTAGCCAGGAAGTATATAGCAGGGTGACCAAAACAGGAGAATTCTGGGAAGAGAAAAGGCTTGCTCTACAGTTGTCACCCAGACACAGGAAACAAGATTATAATTCCTCACTGATAAAAGTTTCCAAGCCACATGACTAACAGACAAGAATTATGGGAGAATTTAAGATGTAAAAATTAGTTAAGGCAGGGGCATCTTGGCTCTGCACAACCCCCCCCCCAAGTTCGCCCTTTTTTCTGCAGGGTCCTTCAACCTCCAAGAGTCCTGCCTGTCCCTGTGCTGAAGACAACCTTTCAGACCAGTGAGTAGGTGCCATCCCGGGGTGGGGTGGAACAACCAGGGAAGGAGCACTGGGCCCCTTCAGCTCCTGCTGCAGGGTCTTCTTTGCTCCACACATCCCTGCCCCCACCCTCAAGCCTACCTAGTGTCTACGAGGTCCTTGGCCCAGGAGTGCAGCTCCTGTTCCTGCACTGAGGCTACCCACCCAGAGGGGTGAGGGTGCACCTGCCCGGCTGGAGGGAGGGGAGTGCACGGCACCTCTAGCTCCTGCTGCAGAGGCTTCTTGGCTCCGCACAACCCTCCCCCCAAGTTCACCCTTTTGTCTGTAGGGTCCTTTGACCAGAATGCTATACCCAGCCAAACTTTCATTCATTATCAATGGAGAAAAAAAAATATTCCAGGATAAAAACAAATTTAAACAATAGGTAGCCACAAATCAAGCCTTACAGAAGGTAATAGAAGGAAAATCACAAACCAAGTAATCCAACAATGCCCACCATAACTCAGACATCTAGCAACCCTTCACCAGCACAACTCAAAGAAGGGAAACACACAAACACTACTACAAAAAAAAAACGGAGTTAAGAACCACTGGTCATTAATATCACTTAATATCAATGGACTCAATTCACCTATAAAAAGGAACAGGCTAAGAGACTGGATATGAAATCAGGATCCAACATTCTACTGTTTACAAGAAACACACCTCAACCACAAAGACAGACCTCTACTCAGAATAAAGGGTTGGGAAAAGGTTTTTCAATCAAATGGACCTAAGAAACAATCAGGTGTGGTTATACTAATTTCTAACAAAATTGACTTCAAACTAAAATCAATCAGAAGAGATGGAGATGGACACTTAATACTCATAACAGGAACAATCCATCAGGATGAAGTCTCAATCCTGAATATCTATGCCGCTAATATAAAAGCACCCACTTATGTAAAAGAAACATTACTAGAACTCAAGGCAGACATCAAACCCCACACACTAATAGTAGGAGATTTCAACACTCCTCTCTCACCAATGGACAGGTCAATCAGACAGAAACCTAATAGAGAAATAAGAGAATTAATGGAGGTAATGAATCAAATGGACTTAACAGACATCTATAGAACATTCCACCCAAATAGCATCTCATGAAACCTTCTCGAAAATTGACCACATACTCGGTAACAGAGCAAGCTTTCACAGATACAAAAAAAATATTAGTAACCACCTGTGTCTTAACAGATCACCATGGAATAAAGTTAGAATTCAACAATAATTCTACCCCCCAGAAAGCCTACAAATTTATGGAAGCTGAACGGTCAACTATTGAGACACTCCTGGGTCAGAGAAGAAATAAAGAAAGAAATTAAAGTCTTCCTTGAATTCAATGAAAATGAAGGCACAACATACTCAGACCTATGGGACACTATGAAAGAGGTGCTAAGAGGAAAGTTCATAGCTCTAAGTGTCCACATTAAAAAAAACAGAAAAATCTCACATTGGAGATCTAATAGCACAGCTGAAAGCTCTAGAAAAAAAAAAGAGGCAGATTCACCCAGGAGGAGTAGAAGACTGGAAATAATCAAATTGAGGGCTGAAATCAACAAAATAGGAACAAGGAAAACAATCCACAAATCAATGAAACAAAGAGCTGGTTCTTTGAGAAAGTCAACAAGATTGACAAACATTTGTCCAAACTAATCAAAAGGCAGAGAGAGAATATGCAAATTAACAAGATCAGAAATGAAAAGGGGGACATAACAACAGACACTGAGGAAATTCATAGAATCATTAGGTCTTACTACAAAAGCTTATATGCCACAAAGTTGGAAAATGTAAAAGAAATGGACTAGTTTTTAATTAAGTACCATTTACCAAAATTAAATCAAGACCAGGTGAACAATTTAAATAGACCTATAAGTCGTGAGGAAATAGAACCTGAAATAAAAAACCTCCCAACCAAAAAAAGCCAAGGACCTGATGGGTTTAATGGAGAATTTTATCAGAACTTCCAAGAAGAGCTGTGATGTGGGAGTGTCATATACCAATCTGTTTATCAATCTGTTGATTTCATTGGTTAAAATAAAGACACTGCTTGGCTGGTCCTATAGGTTAGAACATAGGTGGGTGGAGTAAACAGAATAGTATGCTGACAGGAAGAGGAAGTGAGCTCAGAATGCACTCAGCTCCGCTCAGAGAAGCCAGCCTCCTCTCTCGCGGGCCAGAGGGGATCAGTCGGCTCTCTGAGGCATGCTCGCGATGAAGCTCCGACTGACCCAAGATGGACGTAGGCTAGAATCTCCCCAGTAAGTGCACCTTGGGGTGCTAACACAGAATATTAGAAATGGGTTAGACCAGGTGCGAGAGTTAGCCCGTAAGAGGATAGAGCTAGTGGGCCAAGCAGTGTTTAAATAAATACATTTTGTGTGTTGTTATTTCGGACATAAGCTAGCCAGGCGATTGGGGTGTTGGGGATGCAAACCCGGCGCCCCAATTTCAACAGATGGCTGCCCAACGTGTGGACAACTGAATCCACAGAAAGTCTGAGAAAGCTTGGGAAAGAGTAAAGCATGTTTTCTTGGTAGCAGCACTTTCTCGGGTATACTCTGTTTGCTAGAGGCAAGCATGCGCTCTCATCTAAGAGAGGCTTCCTGACTCAGCTTTAGCTGCAAAGCCCTGCAGCTCATTAAGAGGTCCTGCCACGAAACACTTAAACGTTGTTGACGAAAAGCTAAACGCATGGTTTTCGGTTTTCAGCCATAGCAGGAATAAAGCTGTGCTGTTCAAAAATGCCGGCTTTCTGGGCCATCCTGCCAGGGCAAACTCTGACTGAAGCAGGAGGGCCGACTACAGAGAAAGGACTTGAGTGTTGTCTGTTGCAGCTTAATTGCTGGCAGGGACCTTGAAACACTGTAGACTTGTGGCACTGAACGCGGCTCTGGCCGGTACCTCAGTCACAAGGTTGGAATGGCAGAAAGTTAAGGAATGAGCTACATCTAGCTGGCAAAGCCACGCCTTTAGTCCTACTGAGATTGCTTGGTAAATTAAAGACTTATGTGGTCAAAAAAAAAAGAGAGATATACAGTAAAGAGAGATTCAAAGATAAAGAAAATTTTTAAATGGTTTACAGTGTGTTAAAAATATATGCAAGCTAAAAGTAAGTTCTTAAGAGTAAAAAAAAAAATTGGAAGAAAAAGAGAAGTTGGTTGTGATAGTACACGCCTTTAATCCCAACACTTGGGATGCAGAGGGAGATTCACCTCTGTGACTTCAAAGTGTGGTAGCACACGCCTTTAATCCCAGTGCCTAGAAGGCAGAGACAAACAGATCTCTGTGAGTTCAAGGTGTGGTAGCATACACTTTTAATCCCAATGCCTGGGAGGCAGAGACAGGCGGATCTCTGAGAATTCAAGAACAGCCTGGTCTACAGAGCTATTCCAGGTCAAAGATATACGCTCAAAAAGTTAAAAGTAAAAATAAACGAAATAGAGGTTAAAATAAAGCACACAAAGATGGAAAATACACAGAGAATCTTGATACTGTATGCTATTATGGTCTCTTTGAATTGTTTGAATGCTGAGGAAGGAGCAACAGATGCCAAACGGTATTTGCTTATAAATGCTGCTAAACTAACCCAACATATATATTGTGAAAATGCCTTGACTTTGAAATTTGGATCTAAGGATATCATACTTTGGAAAGGAGTTTCTTGTTTTGTTTTCACAGAGGATGAGACCCTGTTCATTTCTTCTATTCCGATATGGTATGATGAACCACGCCCTCCTGAACGGTTGCTGTGAACGCCTTCAGAAAATTGCTTCACCCAACTGCCAACTGAGATGAAACTAGCACACAGGTTATACCATGAAAGACCTAATTAACGACGCCCCCATTCAGCAGGAAGCAGTTTGGAGAGAAAACTGCGCCCATGTTCCCAAATATGGTTTATAAGTGTTCTTTTACATTTAAAGGGGGAAATGATATAGGTATGAATAATTTACATTGATATGGATTTTGCTTTAGTGATTTAAATTTAAGGTCAATTTTGTTATATGTATATGTGTTTCTGATCTTGATTAGGTATAGTGATTGTGTAGTTCACTTAAAAATGTAATGTATATAGGTTGTTAAGTTAAGATTTTCTAGATGTGCATAGATATATTTCAGATAGGCATTCTTCATATTTTTCAAAGACTATAGAATATGGCATTTAATGTTTTAATAACTTAGGGCTTTTCATGACAATGAGACACTCTGCTCCTGGCAGCACCAATCTACTTCAAGAGGAAGATGGGCATCGAAGAGGATCCTTATGGAGTTTGATAGCCATTTGGGCAAGAGACTGTTCTTGCCTGGACTATTGCATAAACTGGACACAGAGAACCCGCAGAGAGAGGACTACTGAACTTGCCTAAAGGTGAGATGATCTTTCGGGGTTCCTGATTCATGAAAGAGTCTGCAAGACATTCTTCAGGACAAGCAGATAGTGACTGCCTTTGAAATTTCCTGCTTTGTGGAATGTCTGCTGAAAACTATGGGCCTGTAGGCCGAAGACGGATGCCCCAACGGTACAGAGGAACTTTGGGTGACTGTACAGGCAGCAAGATGTCTCTGTCATTTCTAGAGTTTAAAAGTTGCTTTTTTCTTGTTTGCTTAGATAATATTGTATATTTCTGGAGTCTTTGATGGAGTTAAGAATAGTTAATTATAGTTATACTTTTCCTTAGTTATGATAAAGATTATTGTAATTTTTACTTGATAACTGTTTTATGTAATTTTGCTATGTTAAAGTTAAGGCCTTTCCTTTTTGTTTAAACAGAAAAAGGGGAAGTGATGTGGGAGTGTCATATACCAATCTGTTTATCAATCTGTTGATTTCATTGGTTAAAATAAAGACACTGCTTGGCTGGTCCTATAGGTTAGAACATAGGTGGGTGGAGTAAACAGAATAGTATGCTGACAGGAAGAGGAAGTGAGCTCAGAATGCACTCAGCTCCGCTCAGAGAAGCCAGCCTCCTCTCTCGCGGGCCAGAGGGGATCAGTCGGCTCTCTGAGGCATGCTCGCGATGAAGCTCCGACTGACCCAAGATGGACGTAGGCTAGAATCTCCCCGGTAAGTGCACCTTGGGGTGCTAACACAGAATATTAGAAATGGGTTAGACCAGGTGCGAGAGTTAGCCCGTAAGAGGATAGAGCTAGTGGGCCAAGCAGTGTTTAAATGAATACATTTTGTGTGTTGTTATTTCGGACATAAGCTAGCCAGGCGATTGGGGTGTTGGGGATGCAAACCCGGCACCCCA
>CAWTZC010001710.1:0-16889 GCA_963919715.1 Microtus obscurus | reverse complement strand
TTTCCTGTTTTAATTTAATTTTAGTGTGTGTGTGTGTGTGTGTGTGTGTGAAAGCACACGCGTCGCACATGCACATCCCTTAGGATCAAGTCCAGGCCTCTCAATCATGCTAGTGCTCTACCACTGAGCTACATAACCCATCCCATAATTTCAATTTTACTTACAATGTGATCAAAGAATATATTCCATAGGATTTCAGTTCTTTGAACATTATGCAATTTTGCTTTTTAATCTATGGTGTATATAACACTCCTTGTGAATGATAAGCAAAGAATTGCTTCTTCATAACTGCTGATCCGACTGTTTTACACAAGCAATTAGATCAAGTTCCTTAACCGTGTGGTACAATTGTTCATATTCTTACTGGTTTTCATTACATATTGGTTTCATAGTAACTGGTACAAACAGGTTGACTGTTTTACTTGTTCCTAAGAACTTTGACCTCACTATGACCATAGAAAAATCCGTTTTGCTTTATAATTCTGATCAATTTTGATTTATGCTTTAAAGGTACAATTGCTATAAAAGATATTACATGAAAAAAATCAAATCCTCTTTCTTGTGGATTAAACTTCTCATTGAGAAATACCCCACTTATCTCCAGCTGATGCTTTCTGAACAGCCTTAAGGTCTATCTTGCCAGACTGTAATCACTTCCTCTGTAAAACTCCTGTCCCTTGTCTTAGCTTATCTCTAATAAGAAAAATGCACAGAACTATGGTCTTTTGAGACAACTGGATGATACTCATCCTTTAATTGAAGAATTTCACCCTCATATATTTAATATAAATATAATATGCTTTAGGTTAAGTCCATAATTTTATCATTCTACCTATGGTGGTTCATTTCCCCTTCCTTCTAAATAACTGAGTAAGGTTTTTAATCCATTCCTCCATTGTCATCTTATATACACTCTCATCCTTAGTGTTTAACAGAGATTATAATATGTATCCTAGACATAATGAAATCTAATATTGCTGGAATGACTGCCATTTCCTCAGACAATACAGTAGACGAATCCCACTATCTCCACCTGAATTGCAGACTATTGCTGTCATGGGTTGTGAGCAAAAATATCTAAAGGCTATAGGAAAATGCTTAATATTCTCTCAATGGCTTTTACCACCTAAATAGAACTGTGTAGTTACAAACTTAATTGTTTTTTTCTTTTTTATTGTGGTAAAGCACATAAAACATAAAATTTTAGCATCCAACTATTTGAATTGTGCAATTACATGCCATTATGTAATTTACTATAATGGGCGATCACCTCTCCTCTTGCCTTTCCAGGACTTTTCATTATTCCAAATGCAAAAGTTGACCCCAATTAAACTATAGCTACCTAACAACCTACCTCCACCTCTGAAACCCCCTTTTGTACTTCTGACCTTATGAATTTGCTTAGGTTCCTACATTTGCTATCAAAAGAATCAGACTATATTCATCCTTTTGTGCTCAGCTCATACCACAGGTGTTTTCATGGTTTAAAGAAAGCTTTGAAGTTTTATTCATATTAAACAGAAAAACATTACAACTGAGAGATTCAGGGGCCACTTGGTATCTGTAGGGATTGGTTTCCAGAACCTTCTTCAGATATGCAAGTGACTTGTATAAAATGGAATCACATTTGCATACAACACACACACACATATATATATATATATATACATATATATGTATATATATAAATATATAATATTTTAGGCCATCTCATGTTTTTTGGCCATCTACAGATCACTCACAATACCTGACACAATGTAAATACTATATAAATAGTTACTGTATTGTACTATTTAGGGAATACTATGTAAAAGTCTGTAGATTGCTCCATACAGATGCATTAGCTTTCAACATATTTTTGGGTCCTTGATTGCTTGGGCTCTTGCAGAGTCTGGGCTTATGCAAGGTCTCACGAAGGCTTCCAACTCTTGTGCTGGGGATGTGACTCAATGTAGAACTTTGTTTATTTAATATGAGTGACTACTTCCTAACTGCTGTTAACAACACTATGAATAGTGGCCAGCAAGTGCCTGAGTTCCTGCTTCTTAATCCTCTTGCTGTGTCTCTCCTGAGTTCATATAGTGAACTTACCCACAATGTGGGTATATATTAAGAGATGGAGTGATTCATAACTGATGTAAAGATTGTGGGATTTGATTGATATTAGTGCCTTCATTAAAAAGATGTCAATGGGTGGGGCACTGTCTCTTGTTTCTCTCCCCAAACCTCACCATTCACTCAGAGGAAAGACTTTAGAAGAAGGAGGCCAAAAGGGGTAGCTCTACTTCACTGGGAATCTGAACTCAGACTTCAACCTTCAAATCAGTGAAAAATAAACCTGTGCTTTATTTGTTTGTTTGTTTGTTTGTTTGAGAGAGAGAGAGAGAGAGAGAGAGAGAGAGAGAGAGAGAGAGAGAGAGAGAGAGTCTTGTTATGTATCACTAAGTACCCTAAAATTACTCGAGTAGCCCAAACTATCCTCAACTCACAGAATACCCTGTCTCAGCTTCTGCAGTGTTGGGAGGTTATGTGTATTACCACTCCTGGATGGTTTTTTGTTTTGTTTTGTTTTGTTTTACTTTGTTTTGTTTTGTTTTGTTTTTACTTTTTAAGGTCATATGTGGTCCTTGACATTTTCTTATGGCTGTTTTTTCGTGACTGATGCCTACCTGTAGAGGGGGAATTGCTGGATCAAATTAATCAAACCATATACTTCCACAGTGCCAAATGCTTTGCTTTTGTGCTGCGCTTTGTGTTTTCATTCTTCTGATAGATACTCTACTTCTAGGTGCCATTTTTTTCACCTATTTTGCCATTTTTACCCATGTTCCTGGCATCAAGCTACAAAATGCCAATTGTCAAATCGAACATCACAAAGTTTCCTGTGTGTTATTCTTTTTATTTATTTACTTTTTAGTTGGTTTTTGAGACAGAGTTTCTCTGTGTAGCCCTTGCTGTCCTGGAATTAACTCTGTAGACAGCCGGCCTCAATCTCACTGAAACCACCTCACTTTGTATCCTGAGTGCTGGGATTAAAGGGGTGCACCCCCACTGTCCAGCTTGTATTAGTCTTCTAATGATTTTTTCCTCTAAGAATTTCCCCCTCATGCTCACATCGTTTCATTTTAAACTAGGTCTTGTGTTTGGTATAGAGACAGGCTCAACTTCATTTTCTGGCACTATTGGCTGGAAACATGATCCTCTCCCCCACTGCATGTATGCACCCCTTGCTGATATTCAGTACGACCTCTGGAATACATCGTGTTTAAGTCAGCACCATATTGTTTTTATTACTGTAGCTTTGTACTAAAATTTTAAATCATAGTGTAATAGCACCAACTCTGCTCTCTTTCTAGATTGCTTTTGACTATAGGGGATTTCTTGAGATTCACAATGTAGTTTTAGGATGCAAGTGTCTGATTCACAGAATTGTCATTTGGATGTTAATGAATTTTTTATACCACCTAGAAGTAGTATTGCATCTAAACAATATTAAGTTTGCAGTCCAATATAAGATATAGCTTTCTGTTTATTTGTGTCTCCTTTCATTTCTTTCAGTCCTATGTTGTAATTCTCAGCATATAAATCCTTTGCCTCCTAGGTAAGTTTATTCCTAAGTATTTTATCCTTCTCAATACAATTGTAATGATTGTTTTCTGGTTTTCATTTTCTACTATTCATTCATACAGTATAGAAATATAACAATTTGTCCATGTTGCTGCTATATCCTGTAATTTTATTTCTTCTAATAGTTTAGGTGAAAACAGTTAGAATCTGTAAATGTAGGCTCTTGTCATCCAGAAACAAATATCTTCTTTGTAATGTAGGTCCCTCTCCTTCCTCCCATCTACCTAATTGCTCTGCCCATAACCTCTCCTATAAGAGGTAGATTAGAGTGAATACAATTCTGTTGCCAGAGGTTTCTGTCCTGCCTGGATCCTGTAGCTGTTCAGTCCCAAATAAACACACAGTGGTCTACAGTAATCATAAACTGGTTGGTTTAGCATTTTCAAGCTTCTTGTTAACTAACTCTTACATCTTACATTAACTCATATAATTCTGGTTTGTGCTTAGCCACATAGCTTGGTACCTTTTTTCAGCAAGGCGTTCTCATCTTGCTTCCTTTGCATCTGGATGAAGGCTGTAGACTGACCTTTCCTCTTCCCAGAATTCTCCTATTCTCATTGCCCCTGCCTCTGTTTTCTACCTGGTTGCCCCGTTACTTTCTGCCTCCAGTTACTGCCAATCAGCATTTTATTAAAATACATGTGACAGGGCACAGACCATTGTCCCACAGCACTCCCCCCTTTTTTCAAAACAGAACTCTCAATTAAATAGCTCTTGTTTAGCTTTTCTCCTGACCATTATCCATAACATCTTTCAACAACACTCTAAACAAAGATAAATATCCATAATCCATTTTGGGGGAATATGGGTGTAGTTTTCCAAGGTACTTTCTGGTTGATTGGCACCTGATAAACTTATGGGACCCAAAGAAACCAGACCATGACTAAAGTCTTGATCACGAGACTTGGTCATCTCAGCCAGCAGTCTTGAGTTTGTTCTGGATGTAGAATTCAGACACCTGGGCCAACTGCTCCTATTAGAGATTTCTCAGGGGGTTCTCCTTTGTTCAAACCTGATTTTTCTGAATCTGAACAAATCCACAGCCTCTCATTTTCAATGGGAAATAAAAGTAAAATCTCTTCCAAAGCCGATATCTTTTACATCAATTTTAAGTTAAGGCATTTTCAAAATATATGTTTTATTAATCCAGCAGCATTTATACTCAAATGTCTTTATGGCTGTCGCTCCTTCCTCAGCATTTAAACAATTCAAAGACTACACAATAATATACAGGATCCAGACTCTTTTGTATATTTTCCATCTTCATGTGGCTTTATTTTAAAACTTACTTCTTTTCTTTTATTTTTAATTTTATTTTTTGAGACTAGGTTTCTCTGTGTATCTTTGGCTGTCCTGGCACTTTACTATGTAGACCTGATTTTCTTTGAACTCACAAAGTTCAAAGAAATGCCTCTGCCTTCCAAATGTTGGGATTAAAGGTGTGTACCACCACACCCAACTACTCTCTTTCTTTCTTTTTTATTTTAAGGACTTTATCCTTTTTTCTTTTCTCTCCCCAAGCCTACCTATATTTTTAAAACTGACTGTAAACCTATTAAGAGAAGTCTTTTTCATCTGAATTTGTCTTTTATTGTGTATCTGTAATCTTTTTCTGACCAGGACTGCTTCTTAAAATGCTTAAGTGCTTCGTAAAAACCTAAGCGGCAGCATTGCTAGGGCAAATACAGCCCTGCCTGTTTGCTCCACCCAGTCCAACATGGTAGAGTTCATTCATTGTCTCTGCAAGAGCCATTCTTTCTGCCCCAGATCCAGAGTTGGGTCACAGCAGGTCTGTGTTATTAAGCAGTTGTAATCTTTAGTCACAAACCCCATTTAGATGCTCAGCCTCCTAAAAGAGCCAGAGTTAGTGCTACTTGCTCGGCCCAGGAAGCCATCATTATTCAAAACCCCATGGCTTTATTTCTGCACCACGGAATCAGGAAAAGCTCTCTTAATTAAAGGGAACTGTGGCATGCCACCAGATGAAAAAAAATGTGACTGCTCCGTGCTTTTTTGTGTCTAGAGTTCCTTTTGAAGCTGTCTCAGGTTTTATGGATATAGTCGACCACATTGGAGCACCAATTTGTTGTAGGAGAGCCACTTGTTTGTTCCTGCCCAGACCTGAAATAATCACTCAGAAACTATATTCTTTAAATCACTGCGTTGGCGCATTAGCTCTAAGCTTCTTATCGGCTAATTCTTACATATAAATTAACCCCACTTCTTTTAGTCTGTGTTTTTGCCACATGGCTTACCTGGCATAAATTTTCAGCATGTCTCTCTCTGGCGGGTGGCTCCATGGCTTCTCACCCGACTCTGCCTTCTTTCTCCCAGCGTTCAGTTTCTAGTTTTCCACACTTAGCTAAGTTTTCCTAAGTCACTGGCTGAAACAGCTCCTTTATTCATTAATCAATAAAAGCAACATATATACAGAAGGCCCACTCCCATGTAAAGCACAACGCCACTTCTGTTCTTCCCACACTATTTGCCTACGCACTAAGGTATGGTATGCACCTATACTACATGACAGTTCATTGTCTCAGGCAAGGGCCTGGAGATTGACACACAGACAGACACACGAAAGACAGAGACACAAGGACACGGGTCATCCTTGAATTTCTCAAGAATGCCCTTTATTGTATTCCAGTACAGCTTATATAGGGATCCTTAACTGACATAGCCACATCCCAGCCAAACCTACTGCTAAACCACTCCCCTGCCATCAGGAACTCCTGAGGGTCTCGTTGCTCAGAGCAGCTGCAAACACAGGGGGAAAAGTTGTTTTGTTTAGGAGCAGCTGCAAGAACATTGGAAAACAAGTTGTTTACAGGAAATTCAGGGTCTGGGGGTCCACAGCCCCCACATTCCCATACCACAATCCCTTCTCCTTCATCTCCTTTTTCCTAATTTTAAGAGAAAGGCCTTCACCATTCTATGCTAAATGTAATGCTACCTATGAGTTTACTTCCTTCAACTCCAGCTCATTGAATGTTGAATCAAGGAAGAATATTTTATTTTTGCCATATTCTTCTCTATATATCAGTCGACAACCATGTGCTTTCCTACTTCATTCTATTAATGCTAGTGTGATTATGTGGATTGATCTTCACATCTTAAAACACCTCTCCTTTCCTGAGAAAAACTCCATTTCGTTCATGATATGTAAGACAGTAAGACTCTGGTGAATTTGGTTTGCTGTATTTTGTTGAGAAGTTTTACAATTTCAGTATTCATAAGGATTATTTGTTTGGAGAGCAATGGGGTTGGCAGAATCTTTAGCTCTGGTGTCAGTATAACGCTGATCTCATAGACTGAGGTAGGAGATATGCCCTTATCTTCAACTCTTTGGAAGAGTTTTCAAAAAGGATTGATGGCGATCTGCGTATTACATAAGGATGAGGGAATGTTTAAACAATGTGCTTTGGGGTGATTTTGTCCTTCTGAAAGCATTATAAATTGTTCATATACAGACCTGGATGGTGTTAGTCAATCACTTGATGTGACCTCTCTTGATGCAATAAAGAGATGTTATAAACACGGAACGCGCAGAGGCAGCTGCCAGCTTTCTAAGCAGAAGTCTGTTCCACAGTGAACTTCTCATTTTAATCCATGGAGGGAATATGCTCTAAATAATGACTAAGATATAAATAAATAAACAGGTACACAATTTTGTGGGAAAGGACTCTTGAATACGCTGGCACAGGAGAATAGGTACAAAATTTATGATCATCTTCAAGATTATGACTGTGCCTATTTGTTAGTGTTTGCTTGCATGTGTGTCTGTTTGTTGTGTGTGCACATGTGTGCAGAGTGTGGGCATGCATGCAGAGGCCAGAAGACAACCTCAGGTATCATTCTTTAGGTACTGTCCACTGCAGGCTGGGTTTTTTTTTTTTTTTTTCTCATCCCTGGCTGGCACTGCGACCAAGGATTGTCTCTACCTCCCTTTCCAGCACTAAACCACAAGACTTGCCACCACACCTGCTCTTCTGGGTAGCCAGGAACTCAGGTCCCCATATTACATAGAAGCACTTTACCAACTAAATGATGTTCCCAGCCCCTGCTTACATTGTTTTTTACACCTGGCAACACAGTAGGTTTGTTAACACCATCATAGCCATAAACAAGGCTCTGGTGTCACTAATGGTAGAACTCTTCAGCTTCCTTGTTGTGTTGTTGGGACCAACACTGTATAAGCAACCTGTTGTTAACCAAAGTAATGTTATGAGGTACACAAGTATATGCCTGTCATCCAAATACTAACCAGACCAGTCCCTGCTTGGCTTCCAAGACCAGATATATTCAGACAGTATACCCCCCCCATACACACACAACCTAGATTATCCCTAAATTAAATGAATTTTTCTACAGGTTTGTCTTCCCAACCCTACGATGCTACCAAAAGGATGCTCAGCCTCTAAGCCTCTCAGTTTTTCTCCCTTGAGTTAACTGACCACTCAGGGACACCACCACCAGTGCCTGTCTGGGTTTCATTCTTTCCACCCGATCTTGGTTCTTTTGACTGCCTTATTATTTACCTGCTCACTTACAAGCAGGTTGCTTTTTAATTGGAAGCTTATTTTGACAATTTTTCGTGCCCATCAGGGTGGGGAAGGGATGGTGGAGTTCAACCCACTGTGCTTTTACTAGACCCTGAGGCTCATCTCTTCTCAACAGACAGGAAAACAGAAAGTAGACAGGAAGTGGGACTGGACTACTAACCTCAGACCCTCCACCAGTACCCAATACTGTGAGGCTCTAACCCTCCTGAAGGTTGCAGAGCATCAGGGCGTGGCTTCCCCACAAGTGAACCTAGGGACACCTCTTAGCCCCTGCCCTGGCCTCAATAACTCATCTCGTAGTGAAAAATGCACTTAGTTCAACTCAAAAAGTTCCTATAATCTTACAATGTCAAAATTCATTATTAAAACCCCTACCTGTCCTCTTTCACCTATGTGCAAATAGCTTTCCCTATTTCTCTATTTTATGAATTTTTCCTTGCCAAACTTCATATATTTCTTCTATCACTATAGGTCTGGAAAAACACAGTAACCAACAATCCCACAACCTGAATGTTACATTATCTGAATTTTTCTCTGGTAAACAGATTAGCCCATTGCTTTCAGAAGTTTAGCCTCACTCAGATTTTCAGGGTCTGGGCAGAATCTTTTGTTAGCAGAGTATGGCATACCTGGCTCTGTTCCACTTCCTAACGCCCAATCTCTGCCTCTGAAGTCGCATCAGTCCGGTCTACTGTCCTCAGTCTATCACGTCCTGGATTTACTGCGCTTCCCACAAGAATGCTAACTTACAGGACTTTTGGGACTTCCCTAGCCTGTAGTTCCAAACTCCACCCCTTACAAGCCAGTTTCAAGGCCCTATAAACCGTGCTCAGGTGCTGCGCACCGCGCCCCGTGTCCACGCTCTGTGCGCGGGCACCCAGTTCCGCGAGCTTCGGGCAAGGGAGCTGGAGGTTAAACCCCACAGGCACACACAGAAAACGAGACAGTGACACGGGTCATCCTTGAATTCCCCAAGAATGCCCCCTTTATTGTGTTCAGGGGCAGATTATATAGAGATAGCCTGCGCCCCTGCCAAACCCACCCAAAACCACTCTCCTGCCATCAGGAACTCCTGAAGTCTCAGTGCTCAGAGCAGCTGTAGGCACTCAGATCAGGACAAGAAATTCAGGATCTGGGGTCTCACTGCTCCCAACAGTCAGGTTCACCAAGGCAGCGACTCTGTTTTTTCAGTATCAGTTATTATTCTCTTCGCCACTGTGACTAGATATCTGCCTGTAGCGACTTAAATAGGGACACATTTGTTTTGGTTCACAGTTTGAAAGTGGTTAGTCCATTCGTGATGGTGTAGACATTATAGTGGAACATGTACTAGCCTCCTAACACTCAACATCAGAAACCTTACAGATTAAAAAATAAAACCTACATTAGCTGCTCCTCCTTTGTTAGAAATGACAGTTGCCAACCTATCGAATATTTGGCCTCTCTTTCATTTCTGATTTTTTTTTTAGTAATCTTTAATTTCACTTAGGAAGCATAATGAGAATATAGATATGAGTAACTCAGAAGAATTTTAGTGAGCCCATTAAAGTAGCTAAATGTCTAAATGAGAGTATTGTTCTTAGTTTGTCATGTAATTGTGTAGCTTTTAAAGGCGTTTTATGAATTCAATTTGTTTGTCTTTGGAAAGAATTGATCATTTAACCTCACCTCTTTCAAAAGTATATAGTTCTAGGATGGAAATACAGCTCAGTAATAGAGAACTTGTCTACATATACAAGTCCTGGGTTCAATCCCCAGCATTGCTTTAATAAAGTCAAATACTTCTAGACCAGCACTGCAGATTGTATAGCATTCCATGAGTCCGTGTGTAGCTCAAGGCTAAGACGTGGTATTTGGATTAAGATAATGAAATGTGAATAGAGAAGGACAGCATTGGAAGGCAATCAAACTGATATTGCATATATGGAGGTTAACATTTTTTTTTGGAATTTTTTTATTTATTATGTATACAACAGTCTGCCTCCCTGTATGCCAGAAGAGGGCGCCAGATCTCATTACAGATGGTTTTGTTGCTGGGAATTGAACTCAGGATCTCGGGAAGAATAGTCAGTGCTCTTAACAGCTGAGCCATCTCTCCAGCCCTGGAGGTTAACATTTAAGAACTGTTTGTAGGCCCCAGTGGGGTGCACAGACTGACTCCAGGTCTACACTGGCAGATTCTAAGTGACTCAGGCGTGCCATGGCTTTCCCACCCTCCAATCTCTGCAAACACTCAGCTCAGTAAAACCGTGTCATAGTAAGCGTCGCTTCCAAACAGAGAATGCATCATAGAGTAAGCCTGCCATGCTGATAAAATTAAATAGTGCACCCACCTAAGCCATCTGTCTTGGAAGGTTTAGCTGTTTATCTCCCGGGAGGTTCCACTGAACTCTGTGAATATGTCACTTTAAAAGATGGTAACAATTTAAAAACAACCCGAGAACAATTAAAGAGATTGTGTGCGGTGCTCGCTTAAAGGATCCAGACAACTACGGAGGGCTAGGAAGACAGTCCTCTCTGATAGAACATTCTCCAGTCCTCTCTGATAGAAATGTATTATTTCATTACTTACTTGTTGTGATTTTATGGGTACATTTTTCATCTTCGACATACTCCCATCTGGCTCCCTTAAACTTGGCTCTCTTCATGGTTATAAATGAGGTAAATAAGTCAAACTATTGAAAGGGAGAAAAAAAAATGAGACAAAGAAAGGCCATCGGGGGCTTTATGGGAGCAGTTCTTACTTAGCCTGTTCATTCACACGCTGAGTGTGTGGTGGCGCGGCTGTCACCTCCATGCTGTCAGGCCACCTCTCCATTATGTTAAAGTTCCTCCCTGAGCTAATGGCCTAGTTCATTCGTTCACTGACCCAGTGGTGACTTTAGAACATGTTCGCCAGATAAGCTTGGGACTCCTTCCAATGAGCGGCTGAGAAGTCTATTATTACTCTCTACATACCCTGATAACCTTGTGACTACTCAGGCAGGGCAGTAAAATGTCTTGTACAGTTGGTTTCCTTTTCCTCTAAGGCACCTGTACTTAGTCCTTGGTCACCATACTGCAGAAGCCCAGGGGCCCACACAAATCCGTGATATTACAGCAGCCACCATAACAATAACCTATGCTAAGTTCACAGCCTGTTAGTGTACCAAAGAATTCCACAATCCGAATGGAGGATAACAAAAAGGTTTATTTATTTGGGAATAAACTCACAGTAGAGTAGCAACCCATAGTACTCTACATGTGCTGGGAACTAGGAACTGAATCCAGCAATGAGCGGGCCATGTAAGCTTTTTGTCTGCATTTGTAGTACATCAACCCACACCCAAAGTGGGTCGGTATCTTAAAGGGTATTGGCTGAAAAAGTTCCCACAGCAATCGATTACTAATATTAACATCCTGAGCTGTGAGCAAACAGCCCTCGTTATTTCCAACCTTTAGAACCTAGACTTTTTGAGTGTTACCTGCTGAGACCACAGACTGCATGGAGCAGAGATAAACCTTTCCAACATACCTTCTCTGGGTTCTAGAAACTGGCCCGGTCTCTGAGTATCATTAAATAACCGTTTCAGGCAAACCAAGTCTGAAGTGGTTGTTGCACAGCAACAGTAACAGGAGCCCACTCATAGTTGAAGGCTGAAATTATGGCACCATCTGTTTCCTGGATCATCTTGGATGTATTATTTCTTCCTATGCCTGTCCCTGTCAGGTTCCTTCTATATTCTGCACTTGCCCCCACTCCCTACACTACAGTTTCTAATTCTTACATGGATAGCTCCATACTCTCACATTCCCGCATCTCTGATGATGCTATTACTTCAACCTAATTCAGCGGAGCGAACTGGGTTTTGAATACCATATGGGCCACCCAATAGTAGAGCAAGCAACTTCTCCAATCCTTATCAAAAAATGAGAGATGAATTTAACCTATTTATGGGCTGGAGATAGAGTTTGGTAGCAGAATGTAGTCTTTGTGAGACTCTGAGTTTGTCTTCAGTGCTACAAAAAAAAAAACGTAGGACCTAGTCATAAATTAAGTGAATTTAGAGTATTTAAAGTACTTAGTGATTGGCACATAGTAAACACTACATAAATACTAGCTATTATTACAAGTCCCTTCTAGTCTCTTGTCTATGGGGCATTGATACTTAAGTAAAACCTACTATTTGAATTTATATGTCAATATCTCAATATGTCAATATGTGAAACATCTCCATCTACCAACACTTAGTTCTTCTTTTTTCAAACCGGCGCTAGCTTTTGTTAGATAGAAACTGAATGCTTGAGAAGAAGACCTTAACTGAAGAAGCATTGCCTCCATCAGATTGCGGTTGGCATACTGCGATGAGCAATGTGAGGGCTCAGCCTACTGCGGGCAGCACCACCCTGGGCAGGTGGTCCTGGGTTGTATAAAACTACCCAAGGCTGAGTGTGAACAGAAAAGTGAGCAGCTTTCCTCATGGTTCCTGCCTCTGCTCCTGCTTGAGTTTACCTTACTTACTTCAGAGATGCCTGTTATCCAGAATGTGTAAGGCAAGCAAACATTTACCTCCTAAATTGCTTTTGGGCCAGCTGTTATCACAGTAACAGAAAAAGCAAATTAAAATAGTACTCAAATATTCCTTCATTATAACTTCGTTGTTTCCTCCCCCATCCTCCCACCTTCTCCTTCTTCTTTTTCTTCTGTCTCATTGTATACTCTGACTGGCCTGGAACTTTCTATATAACCAGTCTGAAAGCTGAAAACTCCCAGAGATCTGCCTACTCTGCCTCCAACTGGTAGGGTTAGAGGTGTATTTTATCTATTTGTTATTATAAATTTTTGATGAGTTATTATTGTACATGTACACACACTAATAACCAATTTCCTTAAGGAAATTTTAAACAGCATCCTCACAAGTAAACAATGTCCTTGTTTGTATGTATGTAACACATGTGCATGTGTATGTGTGCATGTGTGTCTATGTGTGTATGTGTATGTATTGTTTACATATGAATTTATGTGTGTTTTGATTTATAAGTACATGATAAATATCACAAATAGGGGAATTATGTGAAAATTGATTTATATGATTATGATAGAAAACACTCAAGAATTTGTAAATCAGCCGAGCGTATCGTTCCTGTAATCCCAGCACTCGGGAGACCCCTGTCTCGAAAAATCAAAAAAAAAATAATTTGTAAAATTCTTTGTCCAAATACTCATTTCCTGGATAAGATCTCTGCTCACCATAGTTACCATAGTTGATATCACTGGGCAATTACAGCACCTGTGGGCCAGTCACCACCCTAAGGGCTCCACCTCATTCATTTAAATATACCCTCAACCACAATGCCCTATCCCTACTGTCCATCTTGCAGGACAAACTTAATGTACTGTACCAGCCCCAGCAGAGCAGATCACTGCTGAGGAGGTCACAGAGAAAGCTAGGGAGCTGCCCTCTGCCTCCATCTCCAAATAAAATGGTGCTTCTGCATCCTTCATCTTCCTTCCTGGTCAGCTGACCTCAGACTTCACTGGAAAAAGTGGGAGTTGCTTAGCAATCCGGGTTTTTAAAAATCCACCAAATAGATTCAATCTCTCTCTCTCTCTCTCTCTCTCTCTCTCTCTCTCTCTCTCTCTCTCTCTCTCTGTGTGTGTGTGTGTGTGTGTGTGTGTGTGTGTACATGAACATGTGTGTTGATATTCAGAGTCCAAGAGGGCCACAGGTCTTTTGCAACTGGAAGCTACAGGCAGTTGTGAGCTGGCTGTTTGTGGTTGTCAAACCAAACTCTGGCCTTCTGCAAGAGCAACCAATGCTCTTCTATCTCTCCAGCCCCAACATTCGAATTCTTAATGCCTCTTTCTCATTTATTTCTCCAGTTTCTTCCTACCTCATGCCATCTGTTGCTGTGGACTGATTCATCATCACTCCCATTAGCTCTCAATTGTCTAGACTTCCATACACAATTGACTCTTTGTTCCACAGCCTTCAGACAATCTAGAGACATCTCAAGATCTGCCATGCACTTGGCTTTGCACTTTCAAACCCTCCTTTAAACTCCTCCCAATCTGTCCTCTTCATTTTAGTAAATGCTATCCTTCCCACCCCTGATTTCTAAAAGGTAGTAACATAGAATTCCTTCTTGACTGTACCAAATGCTGTCTACCTCCCAAGTATGCCTAATTTCTGTCTCCACAGATACTCGGCTCATATTTGCCCTCTTTAAACAAATGTTTAGCAAACAAATAGGAAACACATTACTATGTTTGCCTACTTGAAAAACTCTGGGACAGGTTGCTGGGAGTTTTAAGATCTGAATTTATACGGTTGCCATAGGATTATAAAACAGTAGAGCTAAAAATAGCTAAAAAATGAGTGGGGGTGAGCCCTAGCTCGGAATGGACAGAAATTTACCTGGGACAGATAAGAACCAGGGTCCTGAATCCTGTTAAGTCTCTGTGTTCAGTTGAGTGGGAAGGAATGATCTCAGAGGGCAAGGGTCAGCGTTGAGGCACAGGCTAAAACCTTCCAGCTGGGCCAAGGAAATAAATAGTTTCTCGTCATCAAGTGATTTCTTCATGTGTTTGGTCTCAGTAACAGAAAAGGTAACTAATACAAACTGGCATTAAAACCACTATTCCACAAAACAGACATGATTGCAAGGAAGCAGTCTTCTCTTAGAAGAAGACTTACAGCGACTGTGACCCTGGAGAGTTACTCCCAAAGAGGTCTGGTCCCCAGGGTGGCACATTCCAACACACAACTATACTCAAAAGTACATGTGCTGCATTTTGTTGTTGCTGTTTTAAGGCAGCTGGCCTGGAGCTATCTACCTTGGCTATACTTGAATTGGTTCTGCCCTGCTTTGATTCTCTACAGCTGGGGTTACATGCACGCAGTACCACGCCTGGCCTCTGATGCAATTAAAAAAAAACTATCACGCTGGTAGTTTAAAAACACTAATTCTCAGTTTTATTTTTATTTGTTTATTTATGCACCCAGTCTGCACATAACGTGGAGGTCTGCACCCAAACATACACTGATTGCTCTCTTCTGTTGTCTCTCTCTACATGATTCATGAAATGAGTCTCCCCCTAAAGCTCAGCTACTGCCTTCTGGAAAATATTACTGTCTTCACCCACGTCAAAGCCATGGTTATGGAAGTGTGGGAGCCATCATGCTACCACATGCTGGTTCTCCGACTCAGGTCGTCCTGACTTTAGAGCAAGCACCCTTAAACTACACCAAATGTTCATTTCTTATTCCTAAAAGTATAGGTTCTATTACGTCGAGGGTTTGAAGAATAACTTTCCACTAGAAAAGGTACTTTTTTGGTTTAAAAATGTTTGCAGATCAAGTATCTTTAAAATTATTTTAGCCTAGTAAGTAAATCATGATGGCTGTTAGATTTTGGAGTTTAATGTGTTCAGATAATGACTGAGCACTTTAGAATATTTGTCTCATTCCATCCCTGTAATTGCTTTATGAAATGGGTGCTCTTATTATCATACCTCCACAGTTGACAAAGATGGGACATGGTGATATAAGTACAACAGTTTGTCCAAAGCACATAACTTACAAAAAATGGTAGGGACTGGTGCAGGGGCTCAGAGGTTAAAGGTGCTTATTGCAGGCCTAGTGACCAGGTTTAATTCAGAGACCCAGAAGATGGAAGTCTTAACTCCTACATTTGCGTACCTCCTATACTGGGGCATCTACAAGTGTGTGCCTAAGCGTGTACACACACACGTGCAGACACACACACACACACACACAGCAGTAAACAACAAGTGAAAGAAGAAGGTAGAAGTGAGAACTGGGTCTGAAGGCCTGGCTCCAAGGCCCTTGCTGGCCATAAGGCACTGATCATCAATCACCAGAGCCATGCCCACTGAGGAGAAGACACAGACCACATGTCTAAACATCCGGGGACAACTATCTGCATCCTGTCTGAGAGCCATCAGCTCATCCCCACAGTTCCTCTGTTGTCCTCTCCTTCACAAGCCCCAAATCTCTACTTTTCCTCAGAGCTCTGTGAGAGATCAATAATGGGCAACCCAGCATTTCAGGCAGAGTGGAGGGAAAATGAATGAGCCTTGATCTCTCTCCCTCTCTCTCTCTCTCTCTCTCTCTCTCTCTCTCTCTCTCTCTCTCAGCTGAAAAGGGAACCATCTTTTCTGATAAAAACCATACCCACCTCCCACAGACTCTCCACACTGAGTCCTGAAAAGGATTACCAAAAAGAGTCCCGAGGGGAAAGGGGGCATCAGTTTCTTCTCCCCCAGCCAGCTACCCACATCGGTCTTTTGGTTCCATGTTAACCATATGCTTGGAATAGGAAATCCGTTTTAAGATAGTTGTGAGTCAGGCCAGCGAGATGTATAGGTGTTTGCCATGCAAACCTGGCAACCTGAGTTCAGTCCCTGAATCCCACACATGTGCCCCAGCCACCCCAATCTTGGCACACACTGATAAATTCCGCACAGGAGTCAACATCTTTCTAATTGTTCTTCCATTCACTTTAGCAACTCTTTGAGGCCCTTACACTATGGGCTATGGTATAAGTAGATCAGAGGTATTTAAAGTGCTCTGGAGTTCATGATAGGTTGTTCATAAATATTATGACATAGCATAACATTTCATACAAGAGACTTGAGCAGTCCTATCCTTGAGGTTTCTAGATCCAATCATCCATGGATGCTGAGAACCACTTCAC
>CAWTZC010001709.1:0-16731 GCA_963919715.1 Microtus obscurus | reverse complement strand
AAAAAATTAAGTTCTAGTTTCCTGTTTTAATTTAATTTTTAGTGTGTGTGTGTGTGTGTGTGTGGTGTGCACCGCGCGCACATGCACCATCCTTGAGGATCAAGTCCAGGCACCTCCTCAATCATGCTAGTGCTCTACCACTGAGCTACATAATCCATCCCATAATTTCAATTTTACTTACAATGTGATCAAAGAATATATTCCATAGGATTTCAGTTCTTTGAACATTATGCAATTGCTTTAATCTATGGTGCACATGCAATTAATTCTTTGTGAATATTAAGCAAAAGAATTTGTTTTTCTATAACTACTGATCCACTGTTTTACACAAGCAATTAGATCAAGTTCCTTAACTGTGTGGTACAATTGTTCATATTCTTACTGGTTTTCTTCATATTGGTTTCATATAACTGGTACAAACAGGTTACTGTTTTACTTGTTCTAGAACTGTAAAAAATTACCTCACTATGACCATAGAAAAATCTGTTTTGCTTTATAATTCTGATCAATTTTTGATTTATGTCTTTGGAGAATTTTAATTACCATAGTTGAAATATACTAAAAAAAATCAAATCTGTGAATTAAACTTCTCGTTAAATCACTTATCTCAGCTATGCTTTCTGAGCAGCCTTAAGGTCTATCTTGCCAACTGTAATCACTTCCCTCTGTAAACCTCCTGTCCCTTATGTCTTGAAAAATATCTCTAATAAAAAAATGCACAGAACTATGGTCTTTTGAGACAACTGGATGATACTCATCCTTTATGAAATTTTATCCTCATATATTTAATATAAATATAATATGCTTTAGAGTTAATCCATAATTTTATCATTCTACCTATGGTGGTTCATTTTCCCTTCCCTTCTAAATAACTGAGCCGGAGTTTTCAATCATTCCCTCCATTGTCATCTTATATACACCTTCATCCTTAGTGTTTAACAGAGATTATAATATGTATCCTAGACATAATGAGAATCTAATATTGCTAAAATACTGCCATTTCCTCAACAATTTTTGATTTTAATCCCACTATCTCCACCTGAATTGCAGACTATTGCTGTCATGGGTTGTGACATAAATATTCAAAGGCCATAGGAAAATGCTAATATTCTCTCAATGGTCAGTACTCATCTAAATAAACACAACCTTTAGTTATAAACTTAATTGTTTTTTCTTTTTTATTGTGGTAACTTTATAAACATTTGTGTTTTTGATAATTGTTACAATTGCATACCATTTTATAATTTACTACTGTAAAACCACCTCTCTTCTGCCTTTCCAGACTTGTAAACTATTCCAAATGCAAAGTTACCCCCACGATAAACTATAGCTACCTATTTCCTACTCCACCTCTGAAACCCACTTTTGTACTTCTGACCTTATGAATTTGCTTAGGTTCCACCATTCCTTATCAGAAGAATCAGACTATATTCATCCTTTTGTGCCTTCTCATCTCATGTAAGGTGTTTTCATGCATGGTTTAAAACACAGTTTATTCATATTAAACAGAAAAACATTACAACTGAGAGATTCAGGGGCCACTTGGTATCTGTAGGGATTGGTTTCAAACCTTCTTCAGATATGCAAGTGACTTGTATAAAATGAATCACATTTCATAACACACACACACATATATATATATACTTTATATATATAATATATAATATTTTGGCCATCTCATGTTTTTTGGCCATCTACAGATCACTCACAATACCTGGCCCCAAATTAAATACTATATAAATAATTTTACTGTATTGTACTATTTAGGAATACTATTAAAAGTCTGTAGATTGCTCCATACAGATGCAGTGGCTTTCACACACATATTTTTTAGTCTATTGATTGGTTGAGTTCTTGCAGAGTCTGGGTTTATGGTAGGTCCTCACCGAATCTGCTTCAACTCTTGTGCTGGATATGTCAATCAGAATCCTTGTTTATTCTCATGAGGCATCTATCTACTTCCTAACTGCTGTTAACAACACTATGAATAGTGGCCAGCAAGTGCCTGAGTTCCTCTTTTAATCCTCTTGCTGTGTCTCTCCTGAGCTCATATAGTGAAATCACCCACATGTGTAGGTATATATTAGAAGATGGGGAAAGTGATTCCAGTTAACTGATGTAAAGATTTTTGGGATTTATTATATTTTTTGTATTAAAAGATGTCAATGGGTGAGCACTGTCTCTTGAGCTCTCCCAAACTGCACCATTCACTCAGAGGAAAGACTTTAGGAAGAAGGAGGCCATGTGTAAGGCAGAGAGCTCATCACTGGGAATCTGGTCTCAGACTCTCAACCTTCAAATCAGTGAAAAAATAAAACTGTGTTTGTTTGTTTGTTTGTTTGTTTGTTTGAGAGAGAGAGAGAGAGAGAGAGAGAGAGAGAGAGAGAGAGTCTTGTTATGTATCACTGCTGGGCTAGTGCTCACTGAGTAGCCCAAACTATCCTCAACTCACAGGAATACTCCTGTCTCAGCTTCTGCAGTGTTGGAGTACAGGTATGTATTACCACTCCTGGATGGTTTTTTGTTTTGTTTTGTTTTGTTTTGTTTTGTTTTGTTTTGTTTTTTTTACTTTTTAGTGTTATGGTCCTTGACATTTTCTTATGGCTGTTTTTTAGTACTGATGCCTACTAGAGGGGGAATTGCTGATCAAATTAATCAAACCATATACTTTCCCACAGTGGCTACTGCTTTGCTTTTGTGCTGCGCTTGTGTTTTCATTCTATAATACTCTACCGGTCAACATTTCACCTATTTTGCCATTTCTACCCATGTTCCTGGCATCAGTTACAAAATGCCAGTTATCAGAGAATCAGAACATCACAAAGTTTCCCTGTGTGTTATTCTTTTTTGTTATTTACTTTAGTTGGTTTTAGAGACAGAGCTTCTCTCTGTGTGGCCCTTGCTGTCCTGGAATTAACTCTTTAGGCAGGTTGGCCTCAATCTCACTAACCCTTCCTGAGTGCTGGGATTAAAGGGGTGCACCCCCACTGTCCAGCTTGTATTAGTCTTCTAAGTTTTTTTTCCTAAAAATTTCCCCCTCATGTTCACATCTGTTTCATTTTAAACTAGGTCTTGTGTTTGGTATAGAGACAGGTTCAACTTCATTTTCTATGGCACTATTGGCTGGAAACATGATCCTCTCCCCCACTGCATGATAGACCCTTGCTGATATTAATCACAGCTCTAAATATTCGTGTTTAAGTCAGCACCATATTGTTTTTTATTACTGTAGCTTTATGTTAAAATTTTAAATCATATAGTGTAATAGCACCAACTCTGCTCTCTTTGCTAGATTGCTTTGACTATGGGGATCTCATGAGTTCAATGTGAGTTTTAGGATGCAAGTGTCTGATTCTACAGAATTATCATTGGGATACTTAATGAATTTTTTATACCACCTGAAATTAGTATTGGCATCTAAGCAATATTAAGTTTTACAGTCCAACTATTTTAGATAGCTTTCTGTTTATTTGTGTCTCTTTCATTTCTTTCAGTCCTATGTTGTAATTTTTCAGCATATAAATCCTTTGCCTCCTGGGTAAGTTTATTCCTAAGTATTTTATCCTTCTGTTTTCTAATTGTAATGGGATTGCTTTCTTGGCTTCTATTTCTACTATTCATTCATACAGTATAGAAATATAACAAATTTGTCCATGTTGCTGTTATATCCTGTAATTTTATTTCTTCATTTGAACATGGGTGGAAAACGATTTAGGAATCTGTAAATGTGAGCTCTTGTCATCAAAACAAATATCTTCTTTGTAATGTGGGTCCCTCTCCTTCCTCCCATCTACTAATTGCTCTGCCCAGAACTTCCTATAAGAGGGTAGATTCAGAGTGGACACAATTCTGTTGACAGAGGTTTCTGTCTGCCTGATCCTGTAGCTGTTCAGCCCCAAATAAACACACAGTGGTCTACAGTAATCATAAACTGGTTGGCTTAGTATCTCAAAAACTGCTTGTTAACTAACTCTTACATCTTACATTAACTCCCATAATTCTGGTTTGTGTTAGCCACATGGCAGCTTGATGCCTTTTTCAACTGAGGCGTTCTCATCTTCAGCTTCCTTTGCATCTGATAGCTTTAAATGACCTTTCCTCTGCAGAATTCTCCTATTCTCATTGCCCTGCCTCTACTTTCTACCTGGTTGCCCACGTTACTTTCTCCTAGTTACTTGCCAATCAGCATTTTATTAAAATACATGTGACAGGGTACAGACCATTTCTCTTTTTCAAAACAAAACTCTGAATTAAATAGCCTTTGTTTAGCTTTTCTACAGCTATTATCCATAACATCTTTCTAACAACACTCTAAACAAAGATAAATATCCATAATCCATTTTGGGGTATGGTTAGTTTTCCCAGGTACTTTCTGCTGATTGCACTGATAATCTTATGGGGACCTAAAGAAAGTTTAGAATTATGATCAAGTCCTACTGCTGAGTATTGTGTGAGACTTGGTCATCTCCTTCAGCAGTCTTGAGGCTGTTCTGGATGAATTGAGCCTAACCTTCTCTATTAAGATTTCTCAGGGGTTCTCCTTGTTCAAACCTGATTTTTCTTAACTCAAACATCCACAGCCTCTACATTTCTATGAAATAAAAGCTAAAATCTCTTCTCAAAGTTACATATCTTTTTGCATCAATTTTGAAGTTAAGGCATTTTCAAAATATATGAAACATTAATCCAGCAGCATTTATGCTCAAATGTCTTTTGTAATATGCGCTCCTTCCTCAGCATTTAAACAATTCAAAAACTACACAATAATATACAGGATCCAACTCTTTGCTTATATTTTCCATCTTCATGCTTTATTTTAAATCCTATTTCTTTTCTTTTTATTTTTAATTTTTGGTTTTTTTTTTGAGACTAGGTTTCTCTGTGTATCTTTTGGCTAACTCACTAGCACTTACTATAGACCTGATTTTCTTTGAACTCACAAAGTTCAAAGAAATACCTCTGCCTTCCAAATGTTGGGATTAAGGTGTGTACCACCACACCCAACTACTCTCTTTCTTTCTTTTTTTTATTTTAAGACTTTATCCTTTTCTTTTCTCTCAAGCCTACCTATATTTTTAAACACACTGTAAACCATTAAGTTCTTTTTCATCTGAATTTGTCTTTGTTGTTATCTTAATCTTTTTCTGACCAGACTGCTTCTTAAAATGCTTAGAAAGTGCTTCTTAAAAACCTAGCGGCAGCATTGCTAGGGCAAATACAGCCCTGCCTGTTTGCTCCACCCAGTCCAACATGGTAGAGTTCATTCATTGTCTCTAAGAGCCATTCTTTCTGCCCCAGATCCAGAGTTGGGTCACAGCAGGTCTGTGTTATTAAGCAAGTTGTAGTACTCCTGATCACAAACCCCATTTAGATGCTCAGCCTCTAAAAGAGCCAGAGTTAGTGCTGGCAGCACGGCCCAGGAAGCCATCATTTCAAAACCCCATGGCTTTATTTCTCCCTTTCTACAGATCAGGAAAAGCTCTTTAATTAAAGAACTGGCCTACAGATGAAAAAATGTACTGTAATTGCTTTTTTGTGTCTAGAGGTTCCTTTCAAGCTGTATCTCAGGTTTTACATGGTGGATGTGAAGTCACCACATTGGAGCACCAATTTGTTGTAGGAGAGCCACTTGTTTGTTCCTGGCTTCCAGACCTGGAAATAATCACTCAAAACTATATTCTTAAATCCTCGTGCACGTAGCTCCCCTTCTTATCGCTAATTCTTATTATAAATTCAACCCCACTTCTTTTAGTCTATGTTTTGCCACATGGCTTACTGGCAAATTTTCAGCATGTCTCTCTCTGGCGGTGGCTCCATGGCTTCTCTGCCACTCTGCCTTCTTTTCTCCCAGCGTTCAGTTTAGTTTTCCACACTTAGCTAAGTTTTCCTAAGTCACTGGCTGAAACAGCTCCTTTATTCATTAATCCAATAAAAGCAACATATATACAGAAGCCCCTCCCATGTAAAGCACAACGCCACTTCTGTTCTTCACACTATTTGCTACGCACTAGGTATGGTATGCACCTATACTACATGACAGTTCATTAGTCTCAGGCAAGGGCCTGGAGATTGACACACAGACAGACACGAAAGACAGAGACACAAGGACCCGGGTCATCCTTGAATTTCTCAAGAATGCCCCCTTTTATTTGTATTCCAGTACAGCTTATATAGGGATCCTTAACTGATAGCCACATCCCAGCCAAACCTACCATAAACCACTCCCCTGCCATCAGAACTCCTGAGGTCTCATGCTCAGAGCAGCTGCAAATACAGGGGGAAAAAGTTGTTTTTGTTTGGGCAACCTGCGCATTGGAAAACAAGTTGTTTACAGGAAATTCAGGGTCTGGGGGTCCACCCTTCCCCACATTCCCTTCCCACAGTCCCTTCTCCTTCATCTCCTTTTTCCTAATTTTAGAGAAAAGGCCTTCTGCCATTCTATGCTGATATAATGCTACCTATAGAGTTTACTTCCTTCAACTCCTAGCTCATTGAATGTTGAATCAAGGAAGAATATTTTATTTTTGCCATATTCTTCATATATATCAGTCACAACCATGTGCTTTCCTACTTCATTCTATTAATGTAGTGTGATTATGTGGATTGATCTTCACATCTTAAACACCTCTCCTTCCTGAAAAACTCCGTTAGTTCATATATTAAGACAGTAAACTCTGTGAATTTGGTTTGCTGTATTTTGTTGAGAAGTTTTGCATCAGTATTCTTAAGGATTATTTGTTTGGAGAGCAATGGGGGTCAGCAGAATCTTTAGCTCTGGTGTCAGTATAACGCTGATCTCTTAGACTGAGGTAGGAGATATGCCCTTATCTTCAACTCTTTGGAAGAGTTTCAAAAGGATTGATGGCGATTCATGTATTACATAAGGATGAGAGGGAATGTTTAAACAATGTGCTTTAGGGTGATTTTGTCCTTCTGAAAGCATTATAAATTGTTCATATACAGACCTGGATGGTGTTAGTCAATCACTTGATGTACCTCTTGATGCAATAAAGAGATGTTATAAACACGAACACAGAGCAGCTGCCAGCACCACAGAAGTCTGTTCCACAGTGAACTTCATTTTAATCCATGGAGAGAATATGCTCTAAATAATGACTAAGATATAAACAAATAAACAGGTGTTGCACAATTTTGTAGGGAAAGGACTCTTGAATACGCTGGCACAGGAGAACAGGTACAAAATTTATGATCTCATCTTCAAGATTATGACTGTGCCCTCTTGTTAGTGTTTGCTTGCATGTGCATCCATGTTTCATGTGTGTGCACATGTGTGCAGGAGTGACATGCATGCAGAGGCCAGGCGAAGACAACCTCAGGTATCATTCTTTAGGTACTGTCCACTGCAGGCTGGGTTTTTTTTTTTCTCATCCCTGGCTGGCACTGCGACCAAGGATTGTCTCCTCCTCCTTTCAGCACTGAAACCATGACTTGCCACCACTGCTCTTCTGGGTAGCCAGGGAACTCAGGTCCCCATACTTGCATAGAAGCACTTTACCAACTAAATGATGTTCCCAGCCCCTGCCTACATTGTTTTTACCTACACACAGTAGGTTTGGTAACACCATCATGGCCATAAACAAGGCTCTGGTGTCACTAATGGTAAACTCTTAGCTTCCTTGTTGTGTTGTTGGGACCAACACTGTATAAGCAACCTGTTGTTAACCAAAGTAATGTTATGAGGTACACAAGTATATGCCTGTCATCCAAATACTATAGACCAGTCCCTGCTTCCACGCTTCCAAACCAGATATATTCAGGACAGTATACACCCCCCATACACACACAACCTAGATTATCCTAAATTAAATGAATTTTTCTACGTTTTGTCTTCCCAGCCCTACATCTCCAAAAGGATGCTCAGCCTCTAAGCCTCTCAGTTTTCTCCCTTCGAGTTAACTGACCACTCAGGAACACCACACCAGTGCCTGTCTGGGTTTCTGTCTTTCCACCGATCTTGGTTCTTTTGACTGCCCTTGTTAATTACCTGTCCTTACAAGCAGGTTGCTTTTGAGTGGGAAGCCTATTTTGACCATTTTAAAGAGCGTGCCCATCAGGGTGGGGGGGGGGATGGTGGAGTTCAACGCAATGCACCTAACCTGAGGCTCATCTCTTCTCAACAGACAGGAAAGCAGAAAGTAACAGAAGTGGGACTGACTGTGTTCTCAGACCCTCCACCAGTCAATACTGTGAGGCTCCTGAACCCTCCTATGAAGGTTGCAGAGCATCAGGGCGTGAGGCACCCGCACAAGTAAACCTATGGGGACATCTCACACTCAAGCCATAGCCCCTCCTGGCCTCAATAGACTCATCTCGTAGTGAAAAATACTTAGTTCAACTCAAAAGTTCCTATAATCTTGACAATGTCAAAATTCATGTATTGATCCCTCTTTCACCTATGTGCAAATAGCTTTCCCTATTTCTCTATTTTATGAATTTTTCCTTGCCAAACTTCTATATTTCTTCTGTCACTATAGGTCTGGAAAAACACAGTACCAACAATCCCCCAACCTGAATGTTACGTTATCTGGGAATTTTTCTCTGGTAAACAGATTCGCCCATTGCTTTCAAGTTTAGCCTCACTCAGATTTTCAGGGTCTGGGCAGAATGCAACTTTGTTAGCAGAGTATGGCATACCTGGCCTCTATTCCACTTCCTAACGCAATCTCTGCCTCTGAAGTTGCATCAGTCCGGTCTACTGTCCTCAATCTATCAGCGTCCTGGATTTCTGCTTCCACAAGAATGGCCTACTAAGAGCTTACTTACAGGACTTTGCACAGGACTTCCCTAGCCTGTAGTTCCAAACTCTGCTGCACCCCCACCCACAAGCCAGTTTCAAGGCCCTACTCAGCCGTGCTCAGGTGCTGCCGCACGCGCCCCTTCACGCTCTGTGCGCGGGCACCCGAGTTCCCTTAACTTCGGGCAGAGTGGAGGTTAAAATACACAGGCACACACAAAAACTCTCATCCTTGAATTCCCCAAAATGCCCCCTTTATTGTGTTCAGGGGCAGATTATATAGAGATAGCCTCGCCCACTGCCAAACCCACCAAAACCACTCTCCCTGCCATCAGAACTCCTGAAGGTCTCGTGCTCAGAGCAGCTGTAGGCACTCCAGATCAGGACAAAGAAATTCAGGATCTGGGGTCTCACTCTCCCAACAGTCAGGTTTACCAAGGCAGCACTCTGTTTTTCCGTTTTTCTACTTCGCCACTGTACTAATATCTGCATATGTAAGCGACTTAAATGGGGACACATTTGTTTTGAATTACACAGTTTGAAAGTGGTTAGTCCATTCGTGATGGTTAGACATTATAGTGGAACATGTACTACTCCTACAGCTCAGCAGATCAGAAAACACTTACAGATTAAAATAAAACCTACATCCTAGCTTGCTCTCCACTTGTTAGTAAATACAGTTGCCAACCTCTCAAATAACTGGCCTCTCTTTCATTTCTGATTTTTTTACATAATCTTTAATTTCACTTAGGAAGCATAATGAGAATATAGATATGAGTAACTCAGAAGAATTTTAGTGAGCCCATTAAAAAGTAGCTAAATGTCTAAATGAGTATTGTTCTTAGTTTGTCATGTAATTGTGTAGCTTTTTAAAGGCATTTTATGAATTCAATTTGTTTGTCTTTGGAAAAAATTGATCATTTAAGCATATACCTCTTTCAAAAGTATATAGTTCTAGGATGAAATACAGCTCATAATCATATACAAGTCCTGGGTTCAATCCCACAGCATTGTGAAAACAAAGTCAAATACTTCTAGATAACCTGCAGATTGGTGATAGCATTCCATGAGTCCGTGTGTAGCTCAAGGCTAAGGCGTGGTATTTGGATTAAGATAATGAAATGTGAATAGAAGGACAGCATTGGAAGGCAATCAAACTGATATTGCATATGGAGGTTAACATTTTTTTAAATTTTTTTATTTATTATGTATACAACGTCTCCTCCTTTCCAGAAGAGGGCGCCAGATCTCATTACAGATGGTTTTTGTTGCTGGGAATTGAACTCAGATCCGGGAAGAATAGTCAGTGCTCTTAACCGCTGAGCCATCTCTCCAGCCCTGGAGGTTGAACATTTAAGAACTGTTTGCCAGGCCCCAGTGAAGAATTGAGTGCCTCAGAACACTGACTCAGGTCTACACTGGCAGATTCTAAGTGACTCAGGCGTGCAACTCCTTGCCACTCCACCCTCCAATCTCTGCAAACACTCAGCTCAGTAAAACCGTGTCATATCTCTTCCAAACCAGAATACATCATAGCCATAAGCCTACCATGCTGATAAAATTAAATAGTGCACCCAGCTAGCCATCTGTCTTGGAGGGTTTAGCTGTTTATCTACCTCCAGAGGTTCCCAACTCTGTGAATATGTCACTTTAAAAGATGTGTAAAATTTAAAAACCCGACATTAAAAGAGTTGTGTGCGGTGCTCGCTCAAGGATCCAGACAACTACGGAGGGCTAGGAAGACAGTCCTCTCTGATAAGAACATTCTCCAGTCCTCTCTGATAGAAATGTATTATTTCATTACTTACTTGTTTGATTTTATGGGTATTTTTCATCTTCAACCTACTCCCATCTGCTCTTAACTTGGCTCTCTTCATGATTATAAATGAGTAAATAAGTCAAACTATTGAAGGAAAAAATGAACAAAGGCCGAGGGGGCTTTATGGGAGCAGAAAGTCTACTTGCCTGTTCATTCACCCTAGGTGTGTGGTGAGACGGCTGTCACCTCCCCATGCTGTCAGGCCACCTCTCCATTATGTTAAAGTTCCTCCCTGAGCTAATAGCTTAGTTCATTCGTTCACTGACCCAGTGTTGACTTTAGAACATGTTCGCAGAATCAGCAGACTCCTTCCAATGAGCGGCTGAGAAGTCTGTGTGCTCTCTACATGACCCTGGATAACCTTGTGACTACCTCAGGCAGGGCAGTAAAATGTCTTGTACAGTTAGTTTCCTTTTCCTCTAAGGCACCTGTACTTAGTCCTTGGTCACCATACTGCTCAGAAACCCAGGGGCCCACACAGATCCTATATTACAGCAGCCATAACAATACCTATACTAAGTTCCCAGCCTGTTAGTATACCAAAATTCCACATCCCGGAATGAGATAACAAAAGGTTTATTTATTTGGGAATAAACTCACATAAGAGCAGCAACCCATAGTACTCTACATGTGCTGGAACTAGAACTAATCCAGCAATGGGGCGATTAAGCTTTTTGTCTGCCATTTTATACATCCAACCACACCCAAAGTATCTTGTATCTTAAAGGGTATTGGCTGAAAAAGATTCCCACACAATCGATTACTAATATTAACATCCTGAGCTGTGAGCAAAAACTGTACTTCCAACCTTTAGAACCTGAGACTTTTGAGTGTTACCTCTGAGACCACAGACTGCATGGAGCAGAAGATAAGCCTTTCCAGCATACCTTCTCTTGGGTTCCTGACTGCCCGGTCTCTGATATCATTAAATAACCGTTTTCAGGCAAACCAAGTCTGAAGTGGTTTGTTGCACAGCAACCAGTAACGGAGCCCACTCATAGTTGAAGAAGGCTAAAATTGGCACCATCTGTTTCCTGGATCATCTTGGATGCTCTTGTTCTTCCTATGCCTGTCCACATCAGTTTCCTTCTATATTCTGCATGCCCCCACTCCCTACACATACAGTTTCTAATTCTTACATGGATAGCTCCCATACTTTCTCACATTCCCCCATCTCTGATGATGCTATTACTTCAACCTAGATATCCATGAGGCGAACTGGGTTTTGAATACCATATGGGCCACCCAATAGTAGAGCAAGCAACTTCTCCAATCCTTATCAAAAAAAGAGAGATGAATTTAACCTATTTATGGGCTGGAGATAGAGTTTGGTAGCAGAATGTAGTCTTTAATGAACTCTGAGTTTGTCTTCAGTGCTACAAAAAAAAAAAAAGTAGGACCTAGTCATAAATTAAGTGGTTAGAGTATTTAAAGTACTTAGTGATTGTCACATAATAAACCTACATAAATACTAGCTATTATTACAAGTCCCTTCTAGTCTCTTGTCTATGGGGCATTTGATACTTAAGTAAAACCCTCTATTTGAATTTATATTCCCATATCTCAATATGTCAATATGTAAACATCTCCATCTACCACTTAGTTGCTTCTTTTTTTTTACAAACCGTACTATCCTAGTTTTTTGTTAGATAGAAACTAAAGATACTTGAGAAGAAAACCTTAACTGAAGAAGCATTGCCTCCATCAATTGCAGTTGGCATGACCGATGAGCAATGTGAGGGCTCAGCCTACTGCGGGCAGCACCACCCTAGGCAGGTGGTCCTGGGTTGTATAAGACTGCAGGCTGAGTGTAACAGAAAAGTAGCAGCTTTCCTCCATGGTTCCTGCCTCTGCTCCTGCTTAGTTCCCACCCTTACTTACTTCAGAGATGCCTTTATCAGAATGTGTAAAGGCAAGCAAACATTCACCTCCTAAATTGCTTTTGAGGCACAGCTGTTATCACAGTAACAGAAAGCAAATTAAAATAATTCTCCAAATATTCCTTCATTATAACCTCGTTATTTCCTCCCCCATCCTCCCACCTTCTCCTTCTTCTTTTTCATTCTGTCTCATTGTATACTCTACTGGCCTGAACTTTCTATATAACCAGTCCTGGCTTCAACTCCCAGAGATCTGCCTACCTCTGCCTCCAACTGGTAGGGTTAGAGGTGTATTTTATCCCCTAAGTCAGGTGTTATTATAAATTTTTGATGAGTTATTATTGTACATGTACACACACTATAACCAATTTCCTTAAAGGGAAATGTTTCAAAACACATCCTCACAGGGAATAAACAAATTCCTTGTTTGTATGTATGTAACACACATGTGCATGTGTATGTGTGCATGTGTGTCTATGTGTTATGTTATTATTTGTGTGCACATATAATGTGTATGTGTGTTTTGATTTATAGTACAGTAAATATCACAAATAGGGAATTATGTGAAAATTGATTATATGATTATGATAAAAACACTCAAAATTTGTAAAAATCAGCCGGCGGCGTGGCGCACACCTTTAATCCCAACACTCGGAACCCCTGTCTCAAAAATCAAAAAAAAAATTAATTTGTAAAATTCTTTGTCCAAATACTCATTTCCTGATATCTCTCCTGTTACCATAGTTGATGATCAACGTAAGGGAATTACAGCACCTGTGGGCCAGTCACCACCCTAAGGGCTCCATACCTCATTCATTTAAATATACCCTCAACCACAATGCCCTATCCCTACTGCCTGTCCATCTTGCAGGACAAACTTAAGATGGAGTAGACTGTACCAGCCCCAGCAGAGCAGATCACTGCTGGGGAGAGTCACAGAGAGAAAGCTAGGGGGCTGCCCTCTGCCTCCATCTCCAAATAAAATGGTGCTTCTGCATCCTTCATCTTCCTTCCTGGTCAGCTGACCTCCAGACTTCACTGAAAAAGTGGGAGTTGCTTAGCAATCTTTTAAAAATCCATAAATAGATTCAATCTCTCTCTCTCTCTCTCTCTCTCTCTCTCTCTCTCTCTCTCTCTCTCTCTCTCTGTGTGTGTGTGTGTGTGTGTGTGTGTGTGTGTGTACATGAACATGTGTGTTGATATTCAGAGTCCAAAAGAGGGGCCACAGGTCTTTTGCAACTAGAGCTACAGCGTTGTGAGCTGGCTGACATGGGTGCTCAGAACCAACTCTGGCCTTCTGCAAGAGCAGCAAATGCTCTTCTATCTCTCCACCCCAGCATTCAATTCTTCTTGCCTCCTTTTCTCATTTATTTCTCCAGTTTCTTCCTACCTCATGCCATCTATTGCTGTGACTGATTCATCATCACTCCCATTACTCTCCAATTGTCTAAACTTCCATACACAATTGACTCTTTAATACACCCTTCAGACAATCTAGAGAGCATCTCAGATCTACCATGCTCCAAACTCACACTTTCAGGCCCTCCTTCAAACTCCTCCCAATCTGTCCTCTTCATTTTCAGCTAAATGCTATCACTTCCCACCCCTGATTTCTAAAGGTAGTAACACAAAATTCCTTCTTACTGTACCAAATGCTTTGTCTACCTCCCAAGTATGCCTAATTTCTGTTCTCCACAATATGCTATTTTGCCCTCTTTAAACAAATGTTTAGCAAACAAATAAGGAAACCCATTACTATGTTTGCCTACTTGAAAACTCTAGGACCGGTTGCTGGGAGTTTTAAGATCTGAGAAGTTCATCCGGTTGCCAGTAGGATTATAAAACAGTAGAGCTAAAAAACGCTAAAAAATGAGTGGGGTGAAACTTTTCCTCAAGCTCTTGGAATGGACAGGAATTTACCTGGGACAGATAAGAACCCAGGGTCCTGAATCCTGTTAAGTCTCTGTGTTCAGTTGAGTGGGAAGGAATGATCTCAGAGCAAGGGTCCATGCCCGTTGAGGCACAGGCTAAAACCTTCCCAGCTGGGCCAAAATAAATAGTTTCCTCGTCATAAAGTGATTTCTTCATGTGTTTGGTCTCAGTAACAGAAAGGTAACTAATCAAGGACATGGCATTAAAACCACTATTCCACAAAACAGACATGATTGCAAGGAAACAGATCTTCTCTTAGAAGAAACTAGGCGCTCTGACTCCTGGAGAGTTACTCCCAAAGGGTCTGTGTGTCCCCAAAGAGTGGCACATTCCAACACACAACTATACTCAAAAGTACATGTGCTGCATTTTGTTGTTGCTGTTTTAAGGCAGCTGGCCTGGAGCTATCTACACTCAGCAGCTATACTTGAATTGGTTCTGCCCTGCTTTGATTCTCTACAGCTGGGGTTACTACACTGCCACACGCCTGCCAATATGATGCAATTAAAAAAAAAAACTATCAACGCTGGTAGTTTAAAAACACTAATTCTCAGTTTATTTTTAAAGATTTATTTATTTATGCACCCAGTCTCACATGAACGTGGAGTCGCAGCCAGAAGCATACTGGAGTTGCTCTCTTTCTGTTGTCTCTCTACATGGATTCCATGAAGGGCAGAAATCTCTCCTAAAGCTCACTACTCCTTCTCGAAAATATTCTGTCTTCACCCCGTCAAAGCCATGGTTAGCATGGAAGTGTGGGTTAACTCACCTTACCACTGCTGGTTCTCGACTCAGTCCTCCTGACTTTAGAGCAAGCACCCTTAAACCACCAAATGTTCATTTCTTATTCCTAAAAGTATAAGAGGATTCTATTACATCGGGGTTTGAAGAATAACTTTCCACCAGAAAAGTTACTTTTTGGTTTAAAAAAAAAGTTTGCAGATCAAGTATCTTTAAAATTATTTTAGCCTAATAAGTAAATCATGATGCTGTTAGATTTTGGAGTTTAATGTGTTCAGATAATGACTAGCACTTTAGGGAATTTGTCTCATTCCATCCTTGTTGCTTTATAAGAAATGGGTGCTCTTATTATCATAACACTCCACAGTTGACAAAGATGGGACATGGTATATAATACAACAGTTTGTCCAAAGCACATAACAAAAAATGGTAGGGGCTGGTGCAGGGGCTCCAGAGGTTAAAGGTGCTTTTGCCAGCCTAGTACCTTTAATTCCAAACCCAGAAGATGGATCAAATACTCTACAGTTACCCCGTACCTCCGTATGTATACTGGGGCATCTACAAGTGTGTGTGCCTAAGCGTGTACACACACACACGTGCAGACACACACACACACACACACAGCAGTAAACAACAAGTGAAAGAAGAAGGTAGAAGTAGAAAACTGGGTCTGAAGGCCTGGCTCCAAGGCCCTTGCTTTGGCCATAAGGCACTGATCATCAATCACCAGGGCCATGCCCACTGAGGAGAAGACACAACCATGTCTCAAACATCCAGGGAGGAACAGAACTGAAAAACTTCTGCATCCTGTCTGGGGAGCCATCAGCTCCCACATCCCCACAGGTTCCTGGAAACTTCTGTTGTCCTCTCCTTCCACAAGCCCCAAATCTCTACTTTTCCTCAGAGCTCTGTGAGAGATCAATAATGGGCAACCCAGCATTTCAGGCAGAGTGGAGGGAAAATGAATGAGCCTTGAGTCTCTCTCTCTCTCTCTCTCTCTCTCTCTCTCTCTCTCTCTCTCTCTCTCTCTCTCTCTCAGCTGAAAAAAACATCTTTTTCAGTAAACCATACCCACCTCCACAGACTCTCACTGAGTCCTGAAAGGATTACCAAAGAGTCCCGAGGGGAAAGGGGGCATCAGTTTCTTCTCCCCACCAGCTACCCACATCGGTCTTTTGGTTCCATATTAACCATATGCTGGAATAGGAAATCCATTTTAAGATATTGTGATCCCAATTTGAGATGTATAGGTGTTTGCCATACAAACCTGGCACCTGAGTTCAGTCCCTAATCCCATGTCCCCAACCACCCCAATCTTAACACCACACTGATAAATAAATACCATACTAAGTTAATCAACTTTCTTTCTAATTGTTCTTCTATTTCACTTTAGCAACTCTTTACCCAGGGCCTTACACTATGGGCTATGTTATAAGTAGATCAGAGGTATTTAAAAGTGCTCTGGAGTTCATGATAGGTTGTTCATAAATATTATGACATAGCATAACATGCTTCATACAAGAGACTTGAGCAGTCCTATCCTTGAGGTTTCTAAATCCAATCATCCATGGATGCTGAGGAACCACTTCACCCTGATTCCACTA
>CAWTZC010001708.1:0-63986 GCA_963919715.1 Microtus obscurus | reverse complement strand
GTCTGCTAATTAACCCAATTAAAAAATGGGGCACTGATCTGAAGAGGGAATTCTCAACAGAAGAAGTTCAAATGGCCAAAAAGGCACTTAAGGTCATGCTCAGCCTCCTTAGCGATCAGGGGAAATGCCAATCAAAATAACATGAGATATTCACCTTACACCTGGTCAGAATGGCTAAAATCAAACACCAACGTAGCTTTTTTGCTGGGGAGGCTGTGGAGAAAGGGGCACCCTCATCCATTGCTGGTGGGAATGCAAACTTGTGCAACCACTTTGGAAAGCAGTGTGGCGGTTTCTCAATTTGGGATCAACATACCCATGGGACCCAGCAATGCCACTCTTGGGAATATATCCACGAGATGCCCGATCATATGACAAGGACATTTGTTCAACTATGTTCATTGCAGCATTATTTGTAATAGCCAGAACCTGGAAACAACCTAGATGCCCTTCAACTGGAAGAATGGTTGAAGAAAGTATGGAATATATTCCATTAGAATACTCAGCGGTAAAAAACAATGACTTACATTTTGCATGCAAATGGATGGAAATAGAAAACACTATCCTGAGTGAGGTAACCCAGACCCAAAAGGATGAGCATGGGATGTACTCACTTATAATTGGTTTCTAGAGATAAATAAAGGTCAGTGAGTCTATAATTTGATACCCTAAAGAAACTAATTAAGAAGGTGAACCCAAAGAAAAGCATACAGCTATCCTCTGGGTTATGGGAAGTAGACCAGATTGCCGGGCAAAAATTTGGGATCTTGGGGGGCGCTGGGAGGGGGATAAGGAGAGAAGGGGAGAGAAATGTGAGAGGGGGAGGGTGGGGGGAACTTGGGACAACGGGATGATTGGGATAAAGGAAGGTTGGTTAGGGGAGCAGAGAAGCACACATCTTAATTAAAGGAGCCATCTTAGGGATGGCAAGAGAGACTGGATCTAGAGGGGCTCCAGGTGCCCAGGGTAATGTCCCCAGTTAGTTCCTGAGGCAGCTGTGGATAGGGAACCTTGAAATGACTCTATCCTATAGCCATACTGATGAATACATATTACATATCACCATAGAAACTTCACCTGGCGATGGATGGAGATAGAGACAGAGACCCACACTGGAGCACTGGACTGAGCTCCCAAAGTCCCAATGAGGAGCAGAAGGAGGGAGAATATGAGCAAAGAAATCAGGACCACAAGGGGCGCGCCCACCCGTGTAGACAGTGGGGGCTGAGTCTTTGGGAGCTCCGCCGAAGGCCAGCTGGACTCTGACTGAAAAAGCATGGGATAAAACCGGACTCTCTGAATTTGGCGGACAATGAGGGCTGCTGAAAGCCAAGGACCATGGCACCGGGTTTTGGATCCTACTTCATGTTCTGGCTTTGTGGGAGCCTATCCAGTTTGGACGTTCACCTTCCCTAGACCAGGATCGAGGGGGGAGGACTTTGGACTTTCCACAGGAACCCTGACTGCTCTTCAGGCTGGAGGAGGGAGGGGAAGGAGTGGGGGGAGGGGAGGAGGGAGGGAGGAGTGGGAAGGAAATGGGAGGTGGGGAGGAGGCAGAAATTTTTTTTTCCAATAAAAAAAAAAGTAAAAAAGTCATCCATATAATATTAAAAGAAGAGTTGTTGGGGACAAATTTCTCATTCTAAGCTATCAAAAATCAAAATGGGCGGCCATAGAAACCATTGTTTTCACTCTGTTATTTACTTGTTTGTTGGAAACACTTTAGTCTGCTCTCGTTTCCTCCACAAAGCCCTTGTCCTTCTCTTCCATGTATTCCTTGAATACACCGTGTCTTCAACCTGCCCTGCTCCCCCTATTCAATTTCCTTCATCTCCCTGGTCCACACACATCCTCCAGCTCAGCATGGATGCCCCTGCTTCTGGAAGCCTTCCCATGAGCACTGAACACCCATAAACTAGAGTACCTCCATTAGCCCCACAGCTCTTCCTTGATTTAACACTGCATGGACATGTATGACTTCTGGGTTTCTGTTTTACAGGCTCCCTAAAGACAAACACCTTGTTTATCCGTTCACCACCACGGCTCTAGAATAGAGTTTCTAGTGCAGGCAATTGAGGGGTATTGGTGAATGGCTGTATAAACAAGCAAAACATCTTATGACCAGGAAAGAGGCCACGTGGTCTGGTGATAGGATGTTATATAGCAGATTTGGAATAAGGCAACAAAGGTAACAACTCTAAATGGAATCCAAAAATTAGTAAATGCATTCTAACTTGGCAGTGCTGGGATACAGTAAGGAATAAATCAACAACAGCAACATTCTGCAAAACATTCTGCAATGCCAGGTACATGATAATGTCCGATAATTAAGCATAGTATACACAAACCAACTCCCCTGAACACTACCAGGTATTCCTGAGAGTATGGGCCATAAAAGACACCGCCTCCCCTTTTTCTCAGGCCTTTGGGGTGGTGTGACCTGAAGGTCACCAGTCACAAGCATGAACTGAACAACACGGAAAGCCCCAATTGTAAACTCCTGAAGCTTGAGGTGTGTGTTGGTTCTATTTGAAGTAGGAACCACAAAATGAAAATCAGAATGAAAGGCCAGTACTTTGAAGACATTTTTTATTTTAAATGAAGAGAAAGAGACTTGCAAGAAAGTCAGAGAGTAGTGGGAAGTGAGAGGAGGAGATGACTATCCACAGGGAGCGAGGACCAAGACAAATTTTGGCCTCAGGCATGGCCTAGCCGTGATTAGCTGCATGGCTGCGGGGGAGAGACTAAGCTGGCTCACTGTGAAGCTGTTTAACTTGTTAGGACTTTAATCAATAAGAACCAGTATAACATTTGTGCTTCTTGCTCCTCTTATTTACACAGAAGACAAACTGAAGAGAAACTCTATTTCTCCAGAAGAAAAAAAAAGTCCTCCAGGGAGCCTTGCTCCTTCAAAGTCAGCCAAACAAAATGGTCTGTGGGGGAGGCTTGTACTCAACTCCAGCCCAAAGATGGTCTCTTAGCTTGCTCCCTTTCCAGCTGGTTCCAAACTCAGCCTACTCCCTTCGTTAAATTTCCACCAATTTGCACCCTCTGCTGAGGCAGCTGGCTGCTGAGAGAAAGCCAGGGAGCTCTGGGAACCAAGGTCAAATCCAATTCCACACAGCCTGGGCGGACACCCCTCCGGGTATGACTACCTGCTGACAGGGTATTCTTCAAGACCCAAGACCTCTCTAGACCTTGCAGGCCAGGTAAAAAGAAAATGGCAGCATTCTCAAACTCTGGGAGTCCCTGCTGGTTGGAGGTGTAGTCTACCATGGCCTGCCTGGCAGCTCTCTTTGAGCTGAGCAACATGAACCATGAGTCTCCTCCGCCGCTCCCCCCACCCCGTTCTCTACCTGACCTTATTTGGAGCTATCTCTGAGGCGACCGGATGCCTGACTTATCTCTAGTAAGACCCTGGACACAGTTCCCTGCAGAAGCTTTCCCCCTACTGCCCTTATGGTAATTAGACATTGTACTAGGGCATTGGATAGGACTGATAGGTCTGTGCTTTTTACAGAGGATAATGAAGACTTGTACTGGGAGCTTTTATGATAGGAACGTACTGTTTAATGCACTCCCAATCATACACACACACACACATACACATATGTATGTCGTGTATTTCCCTATACTCAGGAATAAAGTTGAGCAGATTCATCGAAGCTGTCTCCCTGAGAGCTGACTCCACCCACCCCACCTGTTGTGCTAAGGCCATATGCAAGCTCCCTGTCATCATTTCTGCCCCTTGTCCTTTGGTGGCCAGCAGGATGAGATGATACGGGGGACTCCCACACTCAAAGACCTGGCTTTGAGTCCCCGCTCTGCTTCTTATTTCCTGTGGTTGCTACTTTTCTCATTCATGTGGCAACCTACCCTGACAAGAAGCGACTTGGGAGAGGAATGGTTTGTTTCTGCTCATAATCTAAGGGGAAATACTTCACAGAGAGAACATCAAGGGAAGCTATATTGCAACCACAGACCGGAAGCAGAGAGCAATGGCTGTTAGTCCTCACCCCCACTTCCTCCTTTTCATTCATTTCAGGACCCCAACCCATGAATGGTGCTGCCTGTAGTTAATACAGATCTTCTCAGCTCAAGGAACCTATCTAGATAATCCCTCACAGGTGTACCTGAGGAATGACTGTACCGTTGTGTAGATGAGCATCCATGACAAGAACACAGCCATGCCAAGGACACCAAGGCCTCAGACTCAGAGGAATCAGAAAGACCTTGCCTGGTCCTAGTTTAGGTATTGAGAGTGTGCCCAAGAAAATAGCCACCTCTCTCTGCCCAGGTAACTGCAGTCTAAGCTGCTCCCATGCAGAAACCCTCTACCCCTACCTAGATCAGCTAACCACCTCCTCATTTCAGTTGTATATAATAATGGTGAGCTTCCCCAACAGCTGGTGTACTTTCTGAAGAGCTCACAGCCCACTCAACTCAATCTTTCTGTAGTGTGTTTGTCCTTTCTTCGTCTTCTGGTCACCCCAGTCAGATCAATCCCAAAGGGTGAGCAGGTTGCAGCAGACATGCCTATGATCTTGTCTCTAAGATCGTGTCAAGCTGATAATCAAATTAATCATCACACTGCCCGTGCCCCCTCACCCATTAATTGGCCCCTCTAAATCCCAGCTCTGCTATCTGTAAATGGGAGTATCCAATGTGAGCAGGCAAGAATTCAGTAAATATCAGCAGTATGTTTAAACAGCCCCCTCCCACCCCAATTCCCACAAAACACTGAGCTGTGCACATGACCCAAGCACTTACCACACTCTTCAGATAATCTGACAAATATCCACTTGACTGCACAGAAAAGCCTGGTCTCTAACTCTGAGCCCACCACACTCCGGGTACTCAATCAGTGTTTGTCAAATAATCACAGTTGAAAGCATGCTACAGGGTGGGATCATGCCATAGTATGGGCTCATAAAGAGAGCCAATGGAAGCCACCCAGACTTTGGAAATTTCTCTGTGCATGTTATTCTCGGTGCTCTGTTTTGTCCTTGATTTGTCTGTTAGCCCCTTGGCTCTTTAAAATCTAATCAATCACTCAGTGGAGAGGAGCCCGGAGGACTTGTAGACTGGCAAAAGCTTCAGCAGTCCAGGGGATGAGAAATTAACATTCACAAGGATAACTGCTCTCAAGCCAGTAGTCCCGACGCTGTCCTCATCTGCATGAGTGATAACACACCTCATGTTGTCTTCCAGGCAGGAACACCCCAAAGAACCACTCAACCAGCCCCAGGAAACAGCTAAATAGCAGGTCAAATTACCCTCTTTGACAAGGAAGATGTGGCTGGATGGTTCCATCAGCTCTAGGGGAGGAATGAAATTCAGAATTCAAGCATCAAGAAAAGGAATCATAGAAGCCAGTGCTGAATAACAACAACCCACCCCCGGTGTGGAATTTATATCCAGCCATAAAGCGGGAAGGACTTAGGATTCAAAGGCATCTTGTATTAGCAGAGGATATTTGTCAGAGAACAAACCTCCCCCAGGCTGGACCAAGCTGTTTGCCTTCAGACAGTTTCTGTCCAGACCAAACAATCCAGACTTTCGCAATTATAGCATATCGGTTTGTTTTTTAAATTAGCAGGCTGTCAGAAAGCACTGCCATCTTGCCAGAACTATGCTGGCATGGTAGCCACTATGAGATATGGTAAGATCCCATGTTGTCCAGGCTCAGGACACAGCACAGTCAAAGGAAGTATATGCCTGTACGCACGGCCAGAGAGCTACACAGAGCAGAGCTGGCCCCTCACCCATCCCCAAAAAGACACTGAATCTCCCGGTGCTTTGCACAACCTCTTGGGCATGTGCACAAGTTGCTAGTGTTTTCTCAAACACTTAGCCAAGCGTTCGTGCCTAGGCCCTGGGAGAAGCTTCATGTTTGTTAGGGCCATCGGGGAAGATTTGTATTTGGATTTGAGCCTATTGCATGAGTTCCTTTTCTGTTACTGCGATAAAACATCACAACCAAAGCAACTCAGAAAGGAAACGGGTTTACCCTGGTTTAGGGTTATAATGGGACAGAGTCCTCCATGGCAGGGAAGCGTGGCAGCAGGAGAGTTAGGGTCAGCCTGGCCCGGTAGGACACACAGGAATCACATGTCATTCATGCTTGGAAGCAGAAAGAAATTAGAAAATAAGGCCAAGACAGAAAACCTCAAAGCGTACCTGAATAACATACATCCTCCAGCAAGGCTCACCTCCTAAAAGGTTCCCTTACCTCCCCCCAAACAACAACAACTGGGAACCAAGCGTTCAATACCTTGGCCTAGAGACATGCGGGGTCTCATTCAAATCACCACACACTGAGAGGGCTGCTTAGAGCAGGGGGGATCCAGCAAGCCGGCCTCCCAGTCTCTGGGGTTAGGAGCATTTCTACCTTCCCCTCTGCCCTGCCTCCTCATCCATGCTGCAAGGGCAGCAGAGGAAGATGCAGGCTTCACTCCCTCCTGCCACGGTCATCTCACCAACGTGTTACACAGACTGACCAGCATTTGGAATGCTATCTCATGAGAGTGCTGAGCCCAGAGCATCCCTCAATTCCTCCTTCCTGGGCACTGCAAAAATAAGAGTATTTCTTGTTGTTTTAAGTCGCCAATTTTTAAGAGAAAGGCACTATAACCAATATATAACAAAATCAATACCCATTTTTCATAAGCTTTATATCCAAGCTATCTATCTCAATGTCTCATTTCTGTGCTTGAAGATCTCAAAGACTGATCAAATTCAGCACTTCTGAACTAAATGTACTCTTCCCTTCATGGCCCTCTTCCCGAGCATATTCCTGCTCCTGCCCCCTGACTCACTGAACAGCAGCAACAGCTTCTCACTTACCAAAACCAAACACTCAAAGACCACCCTTGCCTCCTCCTTTACCTCCAAATCCTCACTACCAACTGACTCTTTCTGCTAAGCAATGTCTCAAATCCACCCACCTTTCTCCTCCTGCTTCTGAGTCAGGCCATTGTCATTTCTCTCTTATCTTACTACAAAGCCTCTGCTTTTACCTCCCTCTTATCAGGGGTGTTTGAATAAGAAAATAAATCAAACACGTCACCTTCTTCTCTGTGTGAAGGCCTTCCATGATATCACAATGTCTTTAAAGAAAGCTCAAGCCCACAGTAGTTGATTTAAAAAAAAAAAAAACCAGCCCCTTGCTTTGTTTTGTCATGCCCTCCCTGGGCACACTTGCCCACTTCTCCACCTCTTGAACTATATGAATTCTCTGTATCTCCCTTGGAACAAACACCCTTTCCACCAAGACACGTGGCTATCACCAGATTGACTCTTACTGGTCCTCAGGATTTCAGCCTCACAGGTACTTTCTCAAGCAAGTCATCCCTGAACAGCATCAACCGCTGTGACCCTGCTGCAAGTTGGGTTCCTCAAGAAGTAGAGCCGGATACCTGCAGGCAGCGTGTTCAAGAGTGGATCGGGAGAGCCCTTGCTGTCAACACCAGGGGGAGGGAGGAAGCAGGATTAACAGGGGGAAAAAAGGTAAGCTGTGGTGTAGCCTGCCCCCTCGAGAGGGTTCTGAGTCTTCAGTTAAATCTCAGACCCCAAACTGGAACGAGAAGAGTCTCCTTTCTTCACTGTGTCCCCAGTCATTAGATGCAGGCAGCACAAGATGAAGGTGTAATGATGGTTTGAGGAGGTAGTCCTCACCGGAACCTGGGGGCTGAAAACCCCGCCATTTGTCTCTGCGGGAGGCAATCTCAGCATCTGTGCACTAAATTCTCCCTCCTAAGGAGGGCTCTGCAGCATAGGCGCTCCTAGAGATGCAGGTGTTCGGTCCTGCGCACCTGGTGCTGGCACCTCCTTGTAATGGCTGGAGTCTAGGCTGCGAGTTCTCAGAATTCGGTCCACATATTTTTTTCCCCTCTCTCTAGCCTCTGCACCTAACACAGCCTGGAATACTATAATTGTTCGGTAAGTCTGTTGCATGAATTTAATGGACCACAAGTGACCATCAGAGACGTTAGCTCCCACCAGAACAATGACTGTGTGGCCCTCCAGAGGAGAGGGTGTTAGAAAGGTGAAGAAGCAAGAGTGGGCACAGGCCACGCCCACTGGGTAAGCGCTCTGCCGCTGGAAATGCAGAGCTGGAACAACCAGATGCCCCAAAGGGATATTTTTTTTCTTCCTTATTTTATTCACACTTATTAAATTTTAAACAGGTCTCAAAGATTCCAGCCTAACACGGAAATCAAACAGCACCAAACAAAGGGCTTGTTTTCTATTAATATGGTAGCGCAGACGGTCCTGCTGCTGCGAAGCTGTGAATTATGGCGGAAATTAACTGTCTGGTGCTCTATGTGCAGCCTGAACTCCACCGCAGTGGCCCCAGCTGGGCCCAGCACTCCTCACAGAGGTCGAGAGTCCAGTGCCCTGGAGTCTGAGCTGCCTGCAAATGCACCTCCCACACACGGCCCCTAGATAGATGTTGGCTGCCCAGGGAGCCAACTGGGTCAAGAGACTGTGCCCAGAACAGCTGATTGCCAGTATAAGTTTCCTGATGCCAGCTCCATGCCCCGGAGAATGGAGAGCCAGATAGAGTTCTTCAAGAATTTTCTCTGAGAGGCCGAAGAGGTGGCTCAGTAAGTAAAGAGCTTGCTGTACAAACATGAATACTTGTGTTCAGATCCCTTGTTGGATGTGGCACAGTCCCCTATAAGCACAGCACTGGATGGCAGAGGGTAGTAGAGATAGACAGGTTCCCTGAGGCTCTCTGGCCAGCCAGTCTAGCTGCAACAGTGAACTCCAGGCTCAGCAAAAGACCGCATATCAATAATAATAATAATAACTGCAGAGAGTGGTAGGAGAAGGCCTATATATGGCCTCTGACCTCCATATGTGCATGTATGGACACATACACTCATATATACATGTGCATACATCACAAGCACAAACTACCACCACCACAACAACAAAAACAACAGAGAATACCAATGAAAACATAAATAGTCTCCGAACAAGAGAGCCCCTAAAAGAGAGCCAGGGATGCTCTACCAGGATGTCCCAGATTCATTAGTACCTACCCTCTACCTTCCCTACCTCAGCTGCACCCTAGCCCTTGATAGGAGGTTTTCAAAGCAGCCTTTTAGACAGACTTTCTTGAAGAAGTATAAAAGTAAGTTGGGCAGGCAGACTGTGCTTTTTGTATTTCTATGTTTGGTGTTTTTAGGTAGGGTGTCACAGAGCCCAGGCTAGCCTCCAACTCACTATGTAGCCATGGTTAGCCTTGTGTTTGGTTATGGGTATAATAGCATGCATTCTTGTATGTTTGTGTATGTTCGTACAAGTGTATAATAGTCATATTTGCCGATGTGTGCACTTATTCGCTGTTGTGTGCTTGTGTTTATGTGCTGATGTATGGCCTACCATGTGTCTGTACATGTCAAAGTTGTATGATGCTTGTGATTGAGGGTCAGTGTGTGGATGGTTTTTATCCTGCTACAAAACCCTAAGGGAAACAGCTGTAGAAGGTAAAGGGGTCGTTTCCGCTTGTTATCCCAGAGGCTCGGGTTAGGGTTAGATAGTTCCATTGTTGTGGGCCTGAGATAAGTCTGAACATCAAGGAAGGGTAAGATGTAGTGGAGGACAATTGAAGAAACACAAACAGGAAGTGGCCAGGGACAAAATAATCTTTCCAGGCAATAGCCCAGGGACCTACTTTCTCCAGCTGGTCCCACCTCTGACTTTTTCACCAGTTTTGAAAGTAGTGCCACCAGTTGGGGGATCAGACTATCAACATGTGAACCTATGGGGGACACTTCAGATCAAAAACCTAACAGTGTGTGTTCATGTGTGCTTGTGTGTGTGTGTGCTAGTTTGCATGCTTGTGTTTGTGCACTAGCATGTACTTGTGTGTATGTTCCACATATGTGTGTTTGTGAACCTGTTCATGCATCTTCAGAAAAGGTAGTGTGCTTTCATACAACCATCCTTCTCCCATTCAGCCCAAGCTGAGGAACTTCTTCGCCTCCTGTTATTTCTGGCTACCAAGTTTTGCCATCCCCAATGAGGTGGCATGTGACAGTCATAGGTGCTTCAAATGCAGGAGCCTCAGTGTCCCCTGTGCAGAAAGTTAGCTGATTCTGCAACTGAACTGATTGGATTGAACCCCACTTCCAGATGCATTTCCAAACATAAAATGCAACATCTATACATCTTAGCAAAACACAACAGTTCCCTGCTACCATTTACACACTACAACACTGACATTTATACACTAAAATACTACCATCTACACACTACAACACTACCATTTACACACTACAGTACTATCATTTACACACTACAAGCACTACCATTTACACACACACAACACTGCCATTTACACTACAGCACTACCGTTTACACACTACAACATAGCCACCCAAAACCCCTCGCTTTTTCTTCTGCTGTCTTCTCAAAGTTGACTCAATATTTACTACGTATCAGTGTGAGAAGCCTTGGTGCTGGGTCCAAAGAGCATGTAAAGGTGGGGGGACCCGCCCACCTGCTCTTGAGGTACTTCTAAGGGAGATGGGGCATGCTGGCTCAAGAGGGTGGGGACAATCGGGCTCAACCTAAAAAGAAAAAATTAAGAAAAAAACAGAACAAGGTTAAGGGCTGCTGGTGGTGGAAGGAGAGACTCACTTGTAAGGGGAGTTGAAATAACTTGTATCTTGCACTTCCCTTTTTATTGTTTAGGTTAGCACATAAAGTAACAGATTCATGATGGCATTTTCAGGCATATGCACCCTTCTCCTTCATTCTCCCTCCCACAACCTGCTCTTTCCCATCAGGAACACCTGAGGTCAGAGCCTGGTCACATCACTCATCGGCTGAGTAGTTTCAGCCAAGTCCTTTAACCTGTGTGCCTTTAATTGAGCACTAAACTAATCATCATGGCCGTCGGGTCACGAGGTGGCTACAGAGACCAAATCAGCTAACCCTGGTGAAGAGCCATGACCGGCACACAATGGCAGCAGTGAATGTTAATTCATTCATTCCAGACATCTCACTAAAGTGTCTTGGCATTAACTCCTCCCTTCTGATTTGGGCTGGGCTAGCAGCTGAAGAAGGCAAGAGGAGGGCAGAGGCTGGACAATACAAAGAAGACCTGGTCACAGAGCCCAACAAGGGTCGACTTTCACTTCCTTTGCTAGATGTTCTTCTCCCTGGCGTTGATGAAATGGAATTTAAAAGAAAACGAGTCAACATCCAGATCAGAAAAGGCATACGTGTGTGTGTGTGTGTGTGTGTGTGTGTGTGTGTGTGTGTGTGTGTACACCTCTTTGCAAAGAAGGTTGTTGCCATGGAGATGAAACAGCAAAGACAGAACCACTGAAATGGCTATAATTAATTTAAGTATTAAAAACAATTAAAATTGTATTAAAGAAAGTTCATTTGAACAAGGCATAAATTGGGTGAGTGGATCACATGAAGCATGAACAAAATAAAAGCATTGCTTTGGGTGTTGGAACAGACACTCTGTCTTCAAAGACGAGAGATAAATTATTGCTCAGTATTCAGGCACACTAAAATATGTAACCTAATTTAGCTAATGTTTCTAAGAGCAAGGCAGTTCTCCAACACTTCTGTTTCCTCTGGTCCCGGTGCCAGGCTGAACACACAGCAGGGGAAGAAACACACTTCTTATCAGGTGAGTGTGCCAGGCTTTCCTTCCCTTGTCAGTCACTGTGACCACAAACCACTCTTTCACAAAGATGGAGGGATGAGTATCAGGGATGCTGTGGAGCATTCAGTGTCCCCAGCGCTTGTCACCCTTCATGTCATTTAATCCTATCACAAAAGCCATAAAAGAGGCATGGAGGCAAGGGATCGCTGTGCTCCCAACACTAAACTCAGAAACACTCATAACCCATGAAAAATCCCACAGCTAAAGCATATAAACTCAGATCTGCTCCTGACTTGGTTCTAAGTTACTGCCCCTCACCTCCACCCCACCCCACTGCTATTTCATTTAGATATTCTAGGGGTGCTTATGCAAGCATGCTGGGGGAAACAGTGGGTCTCTTGTGTTTCTTCTATTCTCGCTCATGGTAGAGAACAAAATGGTGAAATCAGACAACGTGTTTGACCACCCACAATACAGCATTCCTTGGGATTGGCATTTGGATTGATCCTAGCCACTGACATCCATTTCCTACCAAATGAAACATCAGCTCTTGCATGGTGTCGCCTGCTGAAAGGCAGAGCTAGCTCCAAGATCTATCCAACCCATTTTTCTTTTATTATTGTGTGTTTATGTGTTTGTGTGTATGCACGTGTGTGCTCACAGATGTATATGCACATATGTGCATGGATGTGGAAGACAGAAGCTGATGTCAGATGCCTTGATTGATCACTGTGTGTGTGTATAAGATATGAGTATACATATATATATGAGTATGGGCACACACATGGCATCAGAGGACAACCTCAGATGTAGGTCCTCATCTTCCACCTTGTTTGAAACAAGGTCTCTTCTTACCACTACACATGCTAGGCTAGCTGGCTGTGGTGGTTTGACTAGGTATGGCCCCATGCACTCATGTGTTTTAATGCTTGGTCCATAGGGTATGGCACTATTCAGAGGTATAGCCTTTGGAGGAAATGTGTCACTGTAGGGGTGGCCTTTGAGGGCTCATATGCTCAAGCTACACTCAGTACTCAGTCTCTCCTTCTTCTGCCTTTGGATCAAGATGTAGGACTCTAAATTATCTCAACCAGCACCATCTCTGCCTGTACACCCCTATGTCCTGCCATGATGGTAATGGACTAACCCTCTGAACTGTAAGTCAGCCCAAATTAAATATTTTCCTTTAAAAAAGTTGCCATGGTCACGATGTCTGTTCAAAGCAATAGAAATTCTAACTAAGATGCTGGCCTTCGAACTTTGGAGTGTTCTGTCTCTACCTTCCATCTCATTGTAGGAGCCCTGGAATTATACATGTGCACTGTGGTTTTACATGGGTCCTGAGGATCCAGAATCAGATCCTAACATGTATGTAGCCAGCACTTTATGCCCTGAACCATCTCCCCAGTCCTCCATATTTTTGGACACAGTATTCCTTACTGAACCTGAAGCTTGTAGACTGAGCTAGACAAACCCCAGGGATCCTCTATTCACCACTTCCAGATCACTGAAATTACAAAGAGTATACCCAGCTTTTCTTTTCTTTTCTGTTTTTTTTTTTTTTTTGATTTTTTGTTTTTCTTAGACAAGGTTTCTCTGTAGCTTTGATGCATGTCCTGGAACTAGCTCTTGTAGACCAGGCTGGCCTCAGACTCACAAAGATCCGCCTGCCTCTGCCTCCTGAGTGCTGGGATTAAAGGTGTGCACCATCACCGCCCTGCCCAGCTTTTTCTTTTTTTTTTTTTATGTAGTATTTAATTTAATAAACCAAAACATGCACAAATGTGTGTTACTTTATGATTTAAAAGATATTAGAGCTGGCAGTGATGCCATGCACCTTTAATCCCAGTATTCAGGAGGCAGATGGCAGTTTATGATTTTTATTTTTTTTTTTTTTGTCAAAGCCTCCGTTTATTAGGGACAGGGTAACAACTTATATACCCCCTGAATGAGGGCTTGGGGAGCAGGGCACAGGAGCATGGAATCTGGCCGCGTGGTCCCAGTCACGTAACCTACATCCGGTCGGGTAGGCCAAGAAGTCAGGAGTTGCCACACCTAGTTCCCTGGATAGCTGGAATTTAAGGCAGTTCCGCTATCAGATTAGGTTCGTTAGCAATTAGCGAATAGCTGATTGGGTGTGGGGCAGGTTTTGCCAATAGGACTATTCTTAACATAATTATGGGTTTGGGGTTCCCTGCAGGCTCCCCAAGGTGATGGTTTCTGTAACAATCTTTAGGGGGGGGAAACGGCTCCCAACATATTCCTCCTTTCTTATATAAAGGCAAGTAGTTATAGGTGGAGGGCACCAAGACAGAGTCAACCATGGTGTCAGATCTAAAGGAGAAGGGACTGGGACAAGGAGAGACCCTCCTCTCGACTGGTGAAGCAATTTACCTCTCCTGGGAACAGAGGGTGCCTTATGAGTAGCATTAGTTTCTTGGAGCTTCTCAAATAAAAGGTATCCAGTAGGATTAAAGTAAGCAGATCACAGGGCACCCTGTCTTAGGCTATGTGGAGAGCGCCCTCGTACCTAAAAACCATGCCATGTTGAGCCGGCCTGTACGACCTCTGTATGGTTTGAAATTTAGGTGAGGATCCACACTAACTCCCGTCATTGGGCCCCTGTATCTATCATTAATGAAAAATCTGTGAGGTGCTCCTTAAACAAACGATATGATATAATTTTTGGCACCAATAACTCCATCTCCAGACAAGAAGAAAGGGGCACCTTCCAAACCCAGTATTCACCTTTTAGTCTGGCCCATGGTATGTCCTCCTTCCTAAATGCCTACTCCACAAAAAGTTACGTGTGCTTGCCTGCCATCAATTAGGGAGGTGAAAAAGGGATCAAAATCTAAAATTCTTAACATATGCATTAAACCCAAACACTTTACAGCATGTGTCAAACCTTTCCCAACATCTATAAGCAGTTACAAATATCATTAGATCAATTTCAGTAAAAGTACAATGACATACATTGTTGTCAAATACCACCATTTCCAGACTCTGAGCAACAGTCTCAGGAACCCCAATCTTTCCCCTTCTTAAGTGAAGAGGTTAGTATTTTAATTAAAAATGAGTTCTGTGTCCCAAAGATTAAAACAGTCTGATGTCCAGTCTGCATCTCAGCTCCAAAGCAGACCAGAGTTCAAGCTGCAGAAGCAGTTTAGCACTTGTGCTTCAGGGCCGGTGGGATTCCTGGGTGAGGTGAGCTGGATTCAGCTATCTGAAGCACATCCTGGCACTATCTCAGCCGGGTCTCCCTGGACTCAGGAGGCAGAATTGACACCCTGTAGAGTGGAGCAGCAGGTTCTGTTATCAGGGACTCCCTCTCCTTGGGGGGCAGGAAAAGCCAGACTAAGGACCTCTCTGCAATCGCCTCAGGAACTCCTCTGTGTCCGCATGGCGCAGCCTCGACATCAGGCCCAGCTTTTATTTTCTTTCTGTGAAAAAAAGCATAAACATATCCTCGACCCCAAATATATATATAGGTCGGGTTTTTTCATAATGCATTGCAAGGGCTTTTCCACCTTGCCCTAGCAAAGGTCAGCTTGGTGTTATCATGTCAGATCCGTTTGCATCTGGATCTACTTGCAAGTTTCATAAGCTGCTTACAAGGAGCCTTATTATGCTCCATAATATTTTTTTATTATTATTAGCCATATAAGCAGTTCCTCCATTGGAAGAGCCATTTGTAAAATTTAGCATAAAACCTTTAAGGGATTTTTTCGTGCTATAACATTAGCAAAATACAGTTGTGTGAATTGTAGCAATAATCATCTGATGATCAAGCCATTTTTAGCTTTTATCCTGCCCTTTTGTACCAGACAGGCTACTGGTTTAAATTAAAAGTTTAATATCTTAATTGGCAAAACTTGAGAAGATTTTGCCATAAACAGCATTTTTTTATAAAAATGTTGTAGAATAAGCTTTATATTTAATAGTGCACACTTGCCATAGCTGCATTATAATTAATATACTGTATTTGTTGATTATTGTATACTTTACCTGTTGATTTATATTTTACCTGTTTGAGTACCTGTTAGGCAGCTTTAAGCTCTCTCTATTGGAAACTGTTTTTTTTTTTTATTTTATATTTTTTTTTCTATTCTAAGATGGCTCCCTTAATTAAGATGTGTGCTTCTCTGCTCCCCTAACCAACCTTCCTTTATCCCAAACATCCCGTTTCCCCAGGTTCCCCCCATCCTCCCCTTCTCACATTTCTCTCCCTTCTCCCCTCACCCCCTCCCACCACACCCCCAAGATCCCAAATTTTTGCCCGGCAATCTGGTCTACTTCCCATAACCAGGAGGATAGCTATATGTTTTTCTTTCGGTTCACCTTCTTATTTAGTTTCTTTAGGATATCAAATTATAGACTCCACTGACCTTTATTTATCTCTAGAAACCAATTATGAGTGAGTACATCCCATGTTCATCCTTTTGGGTCTGGGTTACCTCACTCAGGATAGTGTTTTCTATTTCCATCCATTTGCATGCAAAATTCGCGAAGTCATTGTTTTTTACCGCTGAGTAGTATTCTAATGTATATATATTCCATACTTTCTTCATCCATTCTTCCATTGAAGGGCATCTAGGTTGTTTCAGGTTCTGGCTATTACAAATAATGCTGCTATGAACATAGTTGAACAAATGTCCTTGTCATATGATCGGGCATCTCGTGGGTATATTCCCAAGAGTGGCATTGCTGGGTCCATGGGTAGGTTGATCCCAAATTTCCTGAGAAACCGCCACACTGCTTTCCAAAGTGGTTGCACAAGTTTGCATTCCCACCAGCAATGGATGAGGGTACCCCTTTCTCCACAGCCTCTCCAGCAAAGGCTATCATTAGTGTTTTTGATTTCAGCCATTCTGACAGGTGTAAGGTGATATCTCAATGTTGTTTTGATTTGCATTTCCCTGATCGCTAAGGGGAGGCTGAGCATGACCTTAAGTGCCTTTTAGCCATTTGAACTTCTTCTGTTGAGAATTCTCTCTTCAGATCAGTGCCCCATTTTTTAATTGGGTTAATTAGCATTTTAAAGTCTAGTTTCTTGAGTTCTTTATATATTTTGGAGATCTGACCTTTGTCTGTTGCGGGGTTGGTGAAGATCTTCTCCCAGTCAGTGGGTTCCCTTTTTGTCTTAGTGACAGTGTCTTTTGCTTTACAGAAGCTTCTCAGTTTCAGTAGGTCCCATTTATTCAATGTTGCCCTTAATGACTGTGCTGCTGGGGTTATACCTAGGAAGCGATCGCCTGTGCCCATCTGTTGTAGGGTACTTCCCACTTTCTCTTCTATCAGGTTCAGTGTGTTCAGATTGATATTGAGGTCTTTGATCCATTTGGACTTGAGTTTTGTGCATGGTGATAGATATGGGTCAATTTTCTTTCTTCTACAGGTTGACATCCAGTTGTGCCAGCACCATTTGTTGAAGATGCTTTCTTTCTTCCATTGTATACTTTTAGCACCTTTATCGAAAATGAGGTGTTCATAGGTTTGTGGGTTAAGATCCGGGTCTTCTACACGATTCCATTGGTCAACTTCTCTATTTTTATGCCAATACCACACTGTTTTCATTACTGTAGCTCTGTAATAGAGTTTAAAGTCAGGGATGGTAATGCCTCCAGAAGTACCTTTATTGTATAAGATTGTTTTGGCTATCCTGTGTTTTTTGTTATTCCATATAAAGTTGATTATTGTCCTTTCAAGATCAGTGAAGAATTTTAATGGGATCTTGATGGGGATTGCATTGAATCTATAAATTGCCTTTGAGTAGGATTGCCATTTTTACTATGTTGATCCTCCCAATCCAAGAGCAAGGAGATCCTTCCATTTTCTGGTATCCTCTTCAATTTCTTTCTTCAATGCCTTAAAGTTCTTGTCAAATAGATCCTTCACTTCTTTGGTTAGAGTTACCCCGAGATATTTTATGCTGTTTGTGGCTATCGTGAAAGGTGATGCTTCTCTGATTCCCTCTCTGCTTCCATATCCTTTGTGTATAGGAGGGCGACTGATTTTTTGGAGTTGATCTTGTATCCGGCCACATTACTAAAGGCGTTTATCAGCTGTGGGAGTTCTTTGGTGGAGTTTTTGGGGTCGCTTATGTAGACTATCATATCATCTGCAAATAACGAAAGTTTAACTTCTTCCTTTCCAATTCGAATCCCCTTGATCCCCTTATGTTGTCTTATTGCTATTGCTAAAACTTCAAGCACTATATTGAAGAGGTATGGAGAGAGTGGACAGCCTTGTCGTGTTCCTGATTTAAGTGGGATGGCTTTGAGTTTCTCTCCGTTTAATTTGATGTTAGCTGTCGGTTTGCTGTAAATAGCTTTTATTATATTTAAGTATGACCCTTGTATCCCTAATCTCTCCAAGACTTTTATCATAAAGGGATGTTGAATTTTGTCAAAAAGCTTTTTTCAGCATCTAAGGAAATGATCATATGTTTTTTTCTTTCAGTTTATTTATATGATGGATTACATTGATAGATTTTCGTATGTTGAACCAGCCTTGCATCTCTGGTATGAAGCCTACTTGATCATAATGGATAATGTTTCTAATGTATTCTTGGATACGGTTCGCCAGTATTTTGTTGAGGATTTTTGCGTCGATGTTCATGAGTGAGATTGGCCTGTAATTCTCTTTCTTGGTTGAGTCTTTGTGTGGTTTTGGTATCAGAGTGATGGTAGCTTCATAAAAGGAATTTGGCAATGACTCTTCTGTTTCTATATTGTGAAATACCTTAAGGAGTATAGGTATTAGGTCTTCTTGGAAATTCTGGTAGAATTCCGCATTGAAACCGTCTGGTCCTGGGCTTTTTTGGTAGGGGAGGTTTTTGATAACAGCTTCTAATTCTTCACGACTGACAGGTCTATTTAGATTGCTCACCTGGTCCTGATTTAACTTTGGTATATGGTATTTATCTAAAAAAGTGTCCATTTCTTTTACATTTTCCAGTTTTGTGGCATACAGGCTTTTTGTAGTAAGATCTAATGATTCTCTGAATTTCCTCTATGTCTGTGGTTATGTCCCCCTTTTCATTTCTGATCTTATTAATTTGCAGATTCTCTCTCTGCCGTTTGATTAGTTTGGATAGGGGTTTATCAATTTGTTGATTTTCTCCAGGAACCAGCTTTTTGTTTCATTGATTCTTTGGATTGTTTTCTGTGTTTCTATTTTGTTGATTTCAGCCCTCAGTTTGACTATTTCCAGTCTTCTACTCCTCCTAGGTGAGTCTGCTTCTTTTTTTCTAGAGCTTTCAGGTGGGCTGTTAAGTCTCCAATGTATGCTTTCTCTGTTTTCTTTAAGTGGGCACTAAGGGCTATGAACTTTCCTCTTAGGACTGCTTTCAAAGTGTCCCATAAGTTTGAGTATGTTTGATTCTTTATTTTCATTGAATTCAAGGAAGACTTTAATTTCTTTCTTTATTTCTTCTTTAATCCAGATGTGGGTCAATAGTTGACTATTCAGTTTCCATGAGTTTGCAGGCTTTCTGGGTGTAGCATTGTTGTTGAATTCTAACTTTAGTCCGTGGTGATCTGATAAGACACAGGTGGTTATGGATATTTTTTTGTAACTGTGGAAGTTTGCTTTGTTACCGAGGATGTGGTCAATTTTCGAGAAGGTTCCATGAGCTGCAGAGAAGAAGGTATATTCTTTCCTATTTGGGTGGAATGTTCTATAGATGTCTGTTAAGTCCATTTGATTCAATACCTCCATTAATTCTCTTATTTCTCTGTTAGGTTTCTGTCTGATTGACCTGTCCATTGGTGAAAGAGGAGTGTTGAGATCTCCTACTATTAGTGTGTGTTCGGTTTGATGGCGTCTTTGAGTTTTAGTAATGTTTCTTTTACATATGTGGGTGCTTTTATATTAGGGGCATAGATATTCAGGATTGAGACCTCATCCTGATCAATTGTTCCTGTTATGAGTATAAAATATCCCTCTCCATCTCTTCTGATTGATTTAAGTTTGAAGTCAACTTTGTTAGAAATTAGTATGGCCACACCTGCTTGTTTCTTAGGTCCATTTGCTTGATAAACCTTTTCCCATCCCTTTACTCTAAGTAGGTGCCTATCTTTGTGGTTGAGGTGTGTTTCTTGTAAACAGCAGAATGTTGGATCCTGTTTGCGTATCCAATCTCTTAGCCTGTGTCTTTTTATAGGTGAGTTGAGTCCATTGACATTAAGGGATATTAATGACCAGTGGTTGCTAACTCTGGTCACTTTTTAGTCATAGGGTTTGTGTGTTTGCTTTCTTTTAGTTGCGCTGGTAAAGGGTGTCTAGAAGTTTGAGTTATTGTGGTCATTGTTGGTCTCCTTGGTTTGTGATTTTCCTTCTATTACTTTCTGTAAGGCTGGATTTGTGGCTACGTATTGTTTAAATTTGTTTTTATCCTGGAAAATTTTGTTTTCTCCATTTATAGTGAACGAAAGCTTGGCTGGGTATAGTAGTCTGGGCTTGCATCCATGTTCTCTTAGCTTCTGCAGTACATCTATCCAGGACCTTCTGGCTTTCATGGTTTCCATAGAGTAGTCAGGAGTAAGTCTGATAGGTTTACCTTTATAAGTAACTTGACCTTTTTCCTTTGCAGCTCTTAATATTCTTTTCTTTATTCTGGATGTTTTGTGTTCTGATTATTATGTGGCGAGGAGATGTTTTTTTTTCTGGTCCAGTCTATTCGGTGTTCTGTATGCTTCTTGAACCTTCAAAGGAATATCTTTCTTTAGGCTGGGAAAGTTTTCTTCTATAATTTTATTAAATATATTTTCTGAACCATTGAGCTGTACTTCTTCTCCTTCTTGTATCCCAATTATTCTTAGGTTTGGTCTTTTTATTGTGTCCCATATTTCCTGAATGTTTTGTGATGAGAATTTGTTGGTTTTGCTGTTTTCTTTGATCAGTGTGTTAATTTTCTCTATGGTATCTTCAGTGTCTGACATTCTTTCTTCTAACTCTTGTAATCTGTTGGTAGTACTTGTCTCTGTAGTTCCTGTTCGTTTACCCAGATTTTCCATCTCCAACCTTCCCTCGGTTTGTGTTTTCTTCATTACTTCCATTTCATTCTTCAGGTCTTGAACCGTTTCCCTTACCTGTTTGATTGCATTTTCTTGTTTCTCTTGGTTTTCTTGGGTATCTTTTGAGCGATTTATTCATTTCCTCTACCTTTTTGTTTGTAATCTCTAATTGTTTATGGCAGTTTTTCACCTCCTGTTTAAGGTCTTCTATTATTTTCAAAAAATTCACTTTTGGGTCGATTTCTTCTACTTCTTCTGGAGTAGGGTGTACAATTCTTCTTATTTCGGGATCCCTGGGTTCTGGTGATGTCATGTTGCCTTTCAGGTTGTTGGAGGAATTCTTGCATTGGCGCCTTCCCATCTCCTCTTTCAAATGAAGCCAAGAGAGGCCTGGTGTCTTGGTCCTGTCTTTGATGTGCCTGTGTCTCTGGGTGTATCTCTTCAGTGTAGAAGCAGGGACCGTCCCCAGCGATGGCCCTCCTGGCACCCGGATCCGATATCCCTGCTGCTTGGGCGTCCCGCGAACAAAGGGCCGGCCCCGCTTGGTGCAGGCCGGCCACCTAGACAAAGGAGCCACCACCCTCCCGAATGTCCTCCCAATTCGGACCCTGTCCCAGGGCCCAAACCCCCCAGCTTTTCTTATATGGATTCAAGGGAATCAAGTTCAGTTTCTCATGCTTGCCTAGCAAGCAACTTACTCACTGAGCCATCTCTCCAGCTCCATCTAACTCTTTACCACATGACCCTACATGGGCTACCTTCCCCCGAACTCCAGAGCATGGAGGTCAACTGTTGGGCCATCCTGCCCTAGACTGAGTAGCATTTTGATAATGGGGTTCAGTTTTGTTAAGAAAACTGAGGATAAGTTTCTTCAAAAGGAGAGCCTATTCTTGTCCATGAAACAACATGAACCCAGACATTTGCAGCCCAGGTTGACAGTGACTTTTTGCATGAGGAGTCCAAGCCCCCAGCATCTGCATGGAAGAACAAATCTACTTGTCCAAGCAAAGTGGTGTTGATGATGGGGGAGAGCTCAGTGGGCAGAGGAGGTCAGAAGGTCCACAGGAGTTTGGTCAGGTGAACAAGGAGCCAGGAAGACAAATCATGGAGGCCAAGCTGTAAGCGGGAGTACATGCATTGGCATCTTTATTAACTCTGTGTCTTCCAGTTCATCCAGAGAGCTAGGCAAGAGGGGTACATTCCATCAACTTCTCCAGCACCCAGGACCCCACCAGCACCGTGACCGGCTTCGACCCATAAGCAGGTAGGGAACTGAACTTCTCACCTTGTGAAATGCATATGCTAAAGACTTAGCAAAATCCTTAACACACCTTCAATCTTGGCCATAACTATAAGATGGACCCATGAGATGATCTTGATTTTAACAGCAAAGGTTTTCAGGGACTTAAACAACAGCCTGAAGGAAGCAATCACAAGAAAGGGGGATAGGAAGTTGGCATGAGCGCAGGTAAGAACCAAGAAAATGAACGGTGGCATCTGCTCTTGCTATGCTCAAGGAACTACGCTTGGATGTAGAGTTTCTGTGGGTCACAGATGAAAATGCCAGCCTGTAAGCTGCCCAGGAAGAGGCCATCTGACTCAAGGTTTAATTAGCTCACTCCCTGGATACATTCAATACAGATGGCCAGGTTCCAAAGATGGATTTATTGATCACATGAAAACGGGGGGTTTGAGGGAGGCCTCAGCGGCAAACAGAGCAGCTCTCTCACCGGCTGTGTCATAAGCCGATGAGAGGATAACGAACGCCCTTCCCCTCCTGACAAGAAAAATAAAAGATTTATCTGAGCAACGTGCATCTCTAGAAATATTTACTCCTACGTGTAATTCATTAGTATACACAAATATGGTGTGGTAGCAATATGCACTCTGTGTTACAATTTCCAAAAAGATAATCTCCGAGGTCTTGAGAGATAGCAAGCCACCCACCACAGAGCAGCCTGGGCTAGGAGACACACAGAAACAGGAACAGGTTAGAGATCAAGGGGCAGAAGATGAGCTGCTTGGGCCCATAAGGATCCCTTGGTCGTTCAGCAAATAGTATAGAGTCACGTCAACACGCCAGGCTCTACTGCAGGTCCCACAGAGGCAGAACTCTGTCTGCCTCCCATATCGACAAACCACATGATTATCCCCTACACACCTTCCTTGAGGATGGACGAAGGACCTTGAATGACCCCTGAGCATGTGGGAAAAGTCACATACTTGGTGCTAGAAGATGCCTCAAGCCTAAACTCTGCCACCCACCAACTCAAGGACACCGTGAAAGTCTCTGCCTCACTAAACTTCAGTTTCACCTATTGGCAAAATAGAGACTTTGAGTCCTTGAATTAGCTACTTCCTTCATCACCAGGACAAAAACACCTGACAAAAGAGACTCAAGAGAGGAAGGATTTGGTTGTGGTGGTGATTTTGTTTGTTTAGCTTTTTATTTTTTTGGTTTGGTTTGGTTTCGTTTGGTGTTCTGTTGGTTTTGTTAGTTTTTGTTTTGTTTTGTTTGCCTTGTAGTTTGAGGGTATAATCTATCAACATGAGGGAGGCAGAGCAATGGGGGGATGAGGTCACATTGCATCTTAGTCAGGAAGCTTTCTCCTTTCCCTAGCCCATGAGATAGTGCCACCCACACTCAGGATGGGTGGTCCTATCTCATTTACGCCTCTCTGGAAATGCCCTCACAGACACACCCAGAGGTCTCCTGGCTGACTTCAAACTCCATCAGGGTGGCAATCACATTCTTCACATTGTTACCATTTGAATAACTGAAGTAATTCATTACAACACATAGCAGGATCTTAATGCTAGCCCCAAAGCGGTTAACAGCATCCTGGTTCCTACAGTACAGTTGCGAGAAATTGGGAGGATTTTGTTTTCTCCTTCCAAGATCAAATGTAGATTCCCTAGGCAGGACAGGAGATTCTAGATGTCACAACCCAATTCATTCATACCTGAGAGATGGTGATGAGAAGGCTACTGGGAACAGATGAGAAGTTGGGGCTCTGGGGTAGCAAATGATATGGGTCCTTCCTAGGTCTGTAAAGAAGAAGACGCTCTCAGTTCTCAGGTATAGCCAAACCACAATAAATGGTCAGGCCCACACACAACACAACTTACACCTCACAGAGTGCTTTCCAGCAGATTGCTTAATGTGATCCCTAGAAGAACCCTTCAGGTTACACTAATAAGCAACATCTGAGTTTAGATCCAGCCTAACTCTCAACCACTATCAAACAGAAATGCAGTATGAGCCAGAACTGTGACTTTTAACTGCCTGGCAGCTGTGTCTTTAACAGTAAGAGAAAATTATAATTGATTTTATTTCCCTGTTAAATTTTCCATTAATTGATTCTGTGAGTGTGAGTGCGTGTGTACCATGGTGCATGTAATGAGGTCAAATGACAACGTCTCAAGTGTTGTCTCTTACCTCCCCATTTGTTTGAGGCAGGGTCTCTCTTACTCTTTCTGCCACTGTGCAACATATTCAGCCTGGTGGGCTGTCAGTGTCTGGCTGTTCTCCAGCCTCTACCTCACAACTCATCGTACAATGGCTAGGGTTATAGGTGTGCGCCACCGTAGCCGCCATTTTACATGAGTTCCAAAGACCTAAGTCAGGCCATCATCAGGCCATTTTCATATACTAAGCAATCTCCCCTCTGTCCTCCTAATTCCTTCTAATTTAACCCCATATGCACAAAAACACTATCATTTTAGCCTATCATTTAAAGAAGGATTTTTTTATTGTCTTCGCATATAGTGCTTGGAAATCCAACCCGTAATTTATTCTTATCCTTCTGATTTGATTTTAAATCTGACAGGTCTCAATTACTAGCCATATCTCAAGGGTTCAATAGCCATGTAGACACCACATTGGACACATCTAGACCAGGGATCAGTAGATCATTTTGTAAACATTCAGATACATTAGGTTTTACAGGACACACATATCCTATATTGCATTTTTTTATTTCTAACCCACTATAAATGTAAAATCCTTTATTATCTAAGAAGTTGTACAAAAATGGTCATGAACTAGGTTTGTTCCATCTGCTAATTCCTGCTGTAGAGTCTAAGCTCACAGAAGGTAGGGGCCGGGTCTAATTTATATGCCATTGCTACATTCCCCGGTACCTAAAGCATCACAGGCACTGGCTAAGCTAAGTATCTGTGGGACTTAGTTTAACTGAAGGAGGTCAAGTGAGATTTATTATTTCTATTTGAGAAGTGACAGAAATAATATCAGAGAATTGAAGTGATTTATCCAAGGTACATAGCTAGGTACGGCCCCAAGCTGGGTTACTAGCAGCCTCTGCTCCGTCCTGTTTCACCTGCTGCTTTTAATACCTGGCAACACCATGCTTCATAGTGGCATTGGATATCACAACGACCCCCAGTGTTTCTGTCACTGTGCCCCTGGGTTTGATCTCAGCACCCCGCCCCCAGCAGCATGCACACGCGTAGGAGTCAATGATCCTACATGTTTCAGAAGCGGGTCCCAGCTGCATTCCCAGCAAGCAATGCCATGCATGATGGAGAGCCCACGCCATGGCCTCTCTCTCCAGGGCAGGGTCTCTCCAGAAATGAGTGCTCTTGAAAGTTTAGAGAAAATGCGTTTCCATTCTCCTTTTCAAGCTAAAAAGCATTCTCCTCCTTCACAGGGAAGCCAGTGAACCAGTTATAATTACAGCCCGTACACTGAGGAGCGTGAAAGTGACATTTAGCAACACTTAAGCCTTGGATGTGTGGTGGCTGCAGTCAACATTATATAATTGCTGCAGCATCGATCCTGACAATTAGCACAGGGAAGCAGAGATGGCATGGAAGATCTCCAAGAAAATGCCACAAACTCAGAGGAAAATGGAGCCTTAAAGTCTCTCTTGGAGACAGCTTCCCCTACTCCAAATCTTAAGACGACTTCCTTTTTCCTGCCCCCCAAAGCTTTTGCTAGAATTGCCCGGGGGATACAGAAGGCCTGGAAGCAGAGCCACAGGTGGAGAGGGAAATGTTGGAAGTTCTCTGATAGGCTGTCTACTAGTTCTAGTCCAGGTGGTAGGTAAATGTAGGCCCTGGCAAAGCTAGTACAGCTGGACCAAAGGAGGCAAGACCAAGAGGGTATGGCTGGGAGGACTGGGGCCATTCTTGCTGCCAGCAATGCAGTCACTGGAAGGGGGTTGTGATGACAGAGAGCCCAGCCACTTGTGTTTTGGAAAGAATTAGGGACAGAGAGAGAGAATGCAGTGGCTGAACTAGGATGAGCAGGCATATGTGGAGGGGGATTTTTGAGAAGCAAAATTGGCAGGGCCTGATGGGTGACAGGCAGTAAGAGTGACAGGGTCATTCCCAAGCTTCTGGCTTTGTGTCTGGAAGGTGGAGGTATGGTTGTTAATAATTGTCATCTAGGTATAATTTATGCTTCTGGGTGTGTCTCTGTAAGAATGGTCCCACGGAGCTGGAGAGATAGCTCAGAGGTTAAGAGCCCTGGCTGATCTTCCAAAGGTCCTGAGTTCAATTCCCAGCACCCACATCATGGCTCACAACCATCTGTAATGGAATCTGATTCCCTCTTCTGGAGAGAATCTGAAGGAATTCTGCATGGAGGCAGAATGTTGGATACGTAATAAATAAATAAATCTTATTTAAAAAAAAAACGAATGGTCCCAGGGAACAGGATTTATCCTTAGTACTTTGATGTGGGAGTGTCATATATCAATCTGTTTATCAATCTGTTGATTTCATTGGTTAAAATAAAGACACTGCTTGGCTGGCCCTATAGGTTAGAACATAGGTGGGTGGAGTAAACAGAATAGTATGCTGACAGGAAGAGGAAGTGAGCTCAGAGAAGCACCAGCTCCGCTCAGAGACAGCAGCCTCCTGTCTAGCGGGCAGACAGGATGGCCCAGCTCTCTCGAGGCACGCACGCGATGAAGCTCCGACTCAAGATGGATGTAGGCTAGAATCTCCCCCGGTAAGCGCACCTTGGGGTGCCTACATAGATGATTAAGAAATGGGTTAAGAGGTTGAAGTTAATGGGCCAAGCAGTGTTTAAATGAATAGTTTGTGTGTTGTTATTTCGGGCATAAGCTAGCCAGGCGACAAGGGTGCTGGGGGATGCAAACCCAACGCCCCAATTTCAACAGATGGCTGCCCAACGTGTGGGCAACTGAATCCACAGAAAGCCCAAGAAAGCTTGGGAAAGAGTAAAGCATGTTTGTTTTCTTGGTAGCAGCAGTTTCTCGGGGCTGCTCTGCTTGCTAGAGGGAAGCAAGCGCTCTCAGCTAAGAGAGGCTTCCTGACTCAGCTTCAGCTGCAAAACCCTGCAGCTCATTAAGAGGTCCTGCCACGAAACACTTAAACGGTGTTGACGAAAAGCTGATCGCATGCTTTTCCGTTTTCAGCCGGAGCAGGAAAAAAGCTGCTCCGTTTAAAAATGCCAGCTTTCTGGGCCATCCTGCCAGGGCAACTCTGACTGTTTGAGGCAGGAGGGCCGGCTACAGAGAGAGGACTTGAGTGTTGTCTGTTGTAGCTAGCTGGCTGGCAGGGACCTTGAAACACTGTAGACTTGTGACACTGAACGCGGCTCTGGCCGGTACCTCAGCTACAAGGTTGGAATGGCAGAAAGCTAAGGAATGGACTGGATCTAGCTGACAAAGCCACGCCTTTAGTCCTACTGAGATTGCTTGGTAAATTAAAGACCTATGTGGTCAGAAAAAACAGAGAGAGATACAGTAAAGAGAGATTCAAAGATAAAGAAAATTTTTAAATGGTTTACAGTGTGTTAAAAATATAAGCAAGCTAAAAAGTAAGTTCTTAAGAGTAAAAAAAAAGAAAGAAAAAAGAGAAGTTGGTTGTGGTAGTACACGCCTTTAATCCCAACACTTGGGATGCAGAGGGAGATTCACCTCTGTGACTTCAAAGTGTGGTAGCACACGCCTTTAATCCCAGTGCCTAGAAGGCAGAGACAAACAGATCTCTGTGAGTTCAAGGTGTAGTAGCATACGCTTTTAATCCCAATGCCTGGGAGGCAGAGACAGGCGGATCTCTGAGAGTTCAAGAACAGCCTGGTCTACAGTGTCCAGGTCAAAGATATATGCTTAAAAAGCAAAAAGCTAAAAGTAAAAATAAACGAAATAGAGGTTAAAACAAAGCTGTACAAAGATGGAAAATACACAGAGAATGTTGATACTGTATGCTATTATGCTCTGTTTGAATTGTTTGAATGCTGAGGAAGGAGCAAAGAGCTGCTAAAAGATATTTGTCTATAAATTCTGCTAAACTAACCCAATGTGAAATTGCCTTGACTTTGGAATTTGGATTTAAGGACATGATACTTCGGAAAGGAGTTTCTTGTTTTGTTTTCACAGAGGATGAGACCCTGTTTGTTTCTTCTATCCGAATATGGTATGATGGACCACGCCCTCCTGAAGGGTTGCTGTGAACGCCTTCAAAAAATTGCCTCGCTCAACTGCCAACTAAGATGAAACCAGCACACAGGTTATACCATGAAAGACCTAATTAACAACGCCCCCATTCAGCAGGAAGCAGTTTGGAGAGATAACTGCGCCCATGTTCCCAAATATGGTTTATAAGTGTTTTTTTTTACATTTAAAGGGGGAAATGGTATAGGTATGAATAATTTGCATTGATATGGATTTTGCTTTAGTGATTTAAATTTAAGGTCAATTTTGTTATATGTACATGTATTTCTGATCCTGATTAAGGTATTGTGATTGTGTAGTTCACTTAAAAATGTAATGTATATAGGTTGTTAATGGATAATCATCGATAATGGTCAAGTTTGTAGTTATGTTAGTTAGATTTTCTAGATATATAGAGATATATTTTAGTTAGATAGGCATTCTTCATATCTTTCAAAGACTACAAAATAGGACATTTAATGTTTTAATAACTTAGGACTTTTCATGACAATGAGACACTCTGCTCCTGGCAGCACCAATCTACTTTAAGAGGAAGATGGGCATCGAAGAGGATCCTTATGGAGTTTGATAGCCATTTGGGCAAGAAACTGCTCTTGCCTGGACTATTGCATAAACTGGACACAGAGAACCCGCAGAGAGAGGACTACTGAACTTGCCTAAAGGTGAGATGATCTTTCGGGGTTCCTGATTCATGAAAGAGTCTGCAAGACATTCTTCAGGACAAGCAGATAGTGACTGCCTTTGAAAATTCCTGCTTTGTGGAATGTCTGCTGAAAACTATGGGCCTGTAGGCCGAAGATGGATGCCCCAACGGTACAGAGGAACTTTGGGTGACTGTACAGGCAGCGAGATGTCTCTGTCATTTCTAGAGTTTAAAGGTTGCTTTTTTCTTGTTTGCTGAGGTAATATTGTATCTTTCTGTCTTTGATGGAATTAAGAATAGTTAGTTATAGTTATACTTTTCTTTCCTTAGTTATGATAAAGATTATTGTAATTTTTACTTGATAACTGTTCTATGTAATTTTACTATGTTAAAGCTAAAGCCTTTCCTTTTTGTTTAAACAGAAAAAGGGGAAGTGATGTGGGAGTGTCATATATCAATCTGTTTATCAATCTGTTGATTTCATTGGTTAAAATAAAGACACTGCTTGGCTGGCCCTATAGGTTAGAACATAGGTGGGTGGAGTAAACAGAATAGTATGCTGACAGGAAGAGGAAGTGAGCTCAGAGAAGCACGCAGCTCCGCTCAGAGACAGCAGCCTCCTGTCTAGCGGGCAGACAGGATGGCCCAGCTCTCTGAGGCACGCACGCGATGAAGCTCCGACTCAAGATGGATGTAGGCTAGAATCTCCCCGGTAAGCGCACCTTGGGGTGCCTACATAGATGATTAAGAAATGGGTTAAGAGGTTGAAGTTAATGGGCCAAGCAGTGTTTAAATGAATAGTTTGTGTGTTGTTATTTCGGGCATAAGCTAGCCAGGCGACAGGGGTGCTGGGGGATGCAAACCCAACGCCCCAATTTCAACAGTACTTGAACTGGCTTTATGGAGGGATTTGAGGGGGAGGACCTGGGTCCTGCCTCAAAGTGACGTGCTAGTATTTATTAACTTCCCATGGGAAGCCTTACCCTCTCTGAGGAGTGGATAGCGGTGGGGTGGGGAGATGGTGGGGAGAGTAGGAGACTGGGAGAGAGTGGGAAATGGGATTGGTATTAAAATGAGAAAAAATTGTTTTTTTTAAAAAAATAAGTAAATAAATAAATAATTTAAAAAAAAGAAGAAGGAAAAAGGAAAAAAAAAGTATGGTTAACAGAGGTGAGAAGACTCCTCCCAAAGTGGACAGTAGCTTCCCATATTCTGACAACTGTTCTCTAACCTGAGTTCTATGGGTGAAAGAACTTGAACCTGAAGAAAGGCTTGAATGAAGCCCCACCTGGACTTTTTTATTCCTGTCTCCCCAAAGGAACAGAAATCTCCAGGCAGTAGGCAAAGCCTCTCCTGTTCCTCTGGGACCCCAGGCAGAGCTCCAGTACAGCTAGGGAATGATGTAATAGCCCACCAGGGTTGCTATAGCAACACTCCACAGGCTGGATGGCTAGATTACTTAAACAATGTTTACTTTCCCACAGTTCGGGAGTCTAGAAGTCGAAGGTCAACCTGGTAACAAGTTTGGTCTGAGGTCTCTCCTTAACTTGTAGGTCATGGTGTGTGTGTGTGTGTGTGTGTGTGTGTGTGTGTGTGTTCTCACATCAGTGAAGACTGGCAGTGACAGCAGCAGCAATAAGATCTACTCAGGTGCGTTCACCTGCAGGAAGCAAAGACAGGCACACAACCCTGCTGTTCCTTTGGACCTTTATACAGCGTGGCGGCCAGTGGTAGGTGCCACCCACTCTGGGAGAAGGTCTTCTCTCAAGAAATCCTTCCTGAAAATTCTCTCATTTTTGTGCCTGTCAGCACATCTTGCTTGGCAGGTCTGTATTATAATACGGATGGGTCCAATGCTGGGTTAGACACTGATGTCTCTTCTCCGGCAGCATCCTGCATAGCGCTATGAAAGCTAACCATCAGGGGGAGTTTCCTGGTCGGATCAAGATTCATCTCTCTGTGTCCTATTTTTTAAAGTCAACAAAAGAGTGGAGTAGACAATTTGCAAGGCAAGAAGAACAAAATAAACAAAAAAGATAGCCAACATCATAAGCCACCAAGGGGGTACAAATTCAGACCATAATAAGATATTACTTCCCAGCTAGCGCAATGGCTAAAACGGGTTTAGTTCATTCCTCCAAGTGCAGGTGAGACTGGAGAGAGCTGCATGGCATACATGTGTCTGGTTCCAGCGCAAAATGACGCAGTTTGGTGGTTTCTCACAAGGAAAAACATGACCCTGACCCTATCAAACAGCTCAGCCATCCCACCCCAGGCATTTATTCAAACAGGATAAAATTTACACTTAAAGAAAACCTGTGGAATCTGTGGCTAGGTCTTGGGCAGGCACTGAGTAAGAAATCTTAGCTGTAGTGTCAAGACCACACTATGCCCGTAAACTAGCACCACATCGCTCTGCCCCCGTTATTCAGCTCTTACATTCCTTCAAAGCCCTCTTCCACAAAGTTCCCTGAGCCTTGGAGTAGGATGGACAGTGAACACTCAACAGTTACTTATTCTCAGCACCTAGACCAGTCATGAGACTCTGTCTTAACCACCAGTCTCTGGAAATAGCAGCTTCTTGGATCAGGGATTTAGGGAAGCACTTGTCTGCGGGACTAAGCATAAACATTTAAGAGGAAGTTTGACAACATGTCATTTAGCAAAGCACACGTGTTGGCCTCACCTAGTGCCTGTGACCTCCCCCAGACATGGGTCTTTGGTCAGGTTCCCATTTCCTTCCAGTCTCAGAACCCTTTTCTGAGACTACTAATGGATGTACATAATACATGCATGCAAACACACATGCATACACAGAGAGAGAGAGAAGACAGATAAGAGGGAGGACAGAATGAAAGAGAAGGGAGGAGAGGGAAAGTCAGGAGATAGGAGGAGGGGGAGAGAAGGGGAGAGGTGAGAAGAGCCAGGTGTGGTAGTGTACAGTTGTAGTCCCAGTGGTGGAGAGGAAGAGACAGGTGTGTCCCAGGGATTCACTGACCAGCTAGCCTAATCTACTTAACAAGCTCCAGGCCAGGGAGAGAGATCTTGTCACGATAAAATAAGTGACCAGCACTTGAAGAACAACACCCAAGGTTGGCCTCTGGCCTCCACATTAGCACACACATATGTGCATATGCACCCTATACACATACATGCAATCGCACATGCACACGTACAAAGAAAAAAAATAGAAAGGAAAACTAATTCTATACAATGATTTCTACCTCACTGGATTGTCACAAAAGTGAAATTGAAAAAGACTATGCACACAGAGGGAAAATTTCGCATAATCCTTGTACTAGATCAGAGCGTCGAATGTGGCTCCTAGCAGTATAAAATGTTTCCAGTAGTAATTTTCAACAATAAGGACGTGGCTAATAAGTTAAGCTCATATATGCCATGATTTATTTATAGAATGCTGTATAATACAGCCATTAAAATAATGCTCTGAAGAATATTTAATGGCACAGAAAAATGATCACAATATAATTTTAAGAGAAAAAAATGAGGCTATAAAACTGGGATCTTAATTCTGTTCTTTAAAGAAAAGTGTGGGGTGTGTGTGTGTGTGTGTGTGTGTGTGTGTGTGTGTGTGTGTGTTGTGTATGCATCTAGAAAAAGGCACTAAGGGAAAATACAGTGAAATGTTGACTGGCAATTCTTCCTTTTATACTTCTCTTATTCTTCTGCATTTACAAATTTTCTCCAATAGATCTGTATTCTTCTCATAACAATACATGTGCTTTTAAAAACTCAGATACCAATTTTCTTATTCAACAAAATTGGTTTACTTATTTATTTTTTTAGCATACAGTGTGAGTCAAGCAATATTTCAGACACAGGTATACTGTGCTGAGAAACTTAACAGGCACAGTTTTCTCAAGATAGCCTCTAGCTGGCACTGAACTTCTCTTAATCATTTTTTGCACATCTTTATTCTGTAACCTTAATTAATTCATTCCCCATGGGAAGGAAACATGTGGTCCTCTTCTATGAGCGCCCTGTAACATTATACCCCTTACATTTGGCAGAAATTCAACTGTGGATTTTATCTTAACAATCTGATACCCTTTGACCATGGTCAGTTTCCTACCAGTTAATACAGGACGAGCAGATGAGAACAGCATCCCCATGCTGGTTTGTTCCTGTATAGCCACCTTCCTCCATTGACATGGAAGTGAGGGAGTTAAATATTCATTCAACGTCACAACCTGTGCAGGTGTTATAGTTTAGGGGTCAAATCCTTTCACACATAGCACCCTACTCCAAAAGTCGGGTGTTGAAGGGTTAGTCTCCTGCTCCCTCCCCACACTCCCTCTCACCATCCCCTTTTTCTCTCCCCTGCACCCTTCCCTCTCCCTCTCTGCTTCCCTGTCTGCTGAGAGGTGAGCAGTTTTTTCCTTCCACCATGATCCTTTCCCCAGCCACAAGCCTGAAAACAATGGAACCAGCTCAACCCAAGACCAACACAAACCTTCCTCTTGTAGCGTTGTGTCATTGCTAACTGTCACAGGAAGCTGCCTTCAGCAGCTGAGGTTTCCCTGGAGGCACATCCTCTATAAAGAAGAGATTGTCTTTACCCAAACTCCACAAAATAGGCAAGGAATCTGGGTTTTCCAACTCGGGCAGCTTGAGGACACAGCAGGTATTCTCCACTGTTTTCCTAGCCTACATACCTGGGCAAGAAGGCAAAGCCTGTGGACCTGTCTTAGAATAATATTTTAATGTATAAAACAAATACATAGGATCCTAAGGAAAACTACTTATACTGAAGTACATCTCTTGTAACATTGTGTCTCAAACATATGTATTATACAGGAATAGATTTGCTTCTTTGAACCACATTTAAAAAAAATAACACTACCCTTGAAAAACAAGCAATTAAGTTTTTATTTTTAAAAGACATAAGGGCTGTTTTGCCCAGCTTGAACATGAACAAGAAACGGTGGGAGGTAATGCATTTGCTGTTTGGTACAAGCCAATTGATTTTGACTTTGTGTGAGTTCCCGAGCCACGCTAAGGATTCAGTCCTTAAAGATACATTTCTGCCAACGGAATTAAGGCTTTCATGATTTTTTCAAATTAAATAGAGATTTCTTTTATGGAGCACAAAAATTCTCCCAAGATTTTTAGTTAAACTCTAGTCAAATCTGTTTATTATTACTGTATTGTGTGTTATTATTACTGTATGGGGTGGTGGGGGAGCATGCTCACGTAAGGGTCAAAAGACTGCTTAGTAGAGTTGTTTCTCCTTTTCCATCTTTGCATTGGTACCAGGGAATGAACTCAGGCTCTCAGGCTTGAGAGGCAAGTACCTGCTAGTCGCCCACCTCACCAGCCGTCAGGTTGGTTTTCATGTGCCGCTCAATGAGCTAATGTTTGGCAAGATGAGCACCTTTAAGAGATTGTATCAGTCAGAAAATGTGACTCTGTGGTTGAGGTTCAATGCTATTAGGGGACAAACATTCTTGGAAGAGTTATGGTTTGCAGGTGTTTGCAGGCCTTTGCTTTGAAACAATTTGACAGAACTTGTAACTCAGCTGTGATGACCAGAGCGCTTCCTCTAGCCTTCCCAAGCCTTCCAGGATGACGGCCTCAGCCTCTTCATGCTAACAGCTTAGCCAGGGAAGTCTAGAAATGTGTCCAGGAGTCTCCATAACAACTACATCAGAGCCTGGGATTGAGATTCATCTCAACCAAACAATCAAAACTATCTGCGTGTCACACTTCTGCCACTCAAACTGCCCTGGCCCTTGGTTTTCTTCCTTCATTAAAAGAAAAAAGTAAAACTTCCCCCTTTAAAGACAATGAGCTACCTCTCTGTGAAGAAGTTGTGGCAGTTGTAAAGGGGTTCCTATGCTCAGGTTCTGGTACCAGGTTTAAAAATCTTCTGTGAGTCCAGTTCCGGAGGATCCAAGGCCTTTTTCTGCCTCTATGGGCAACAGGCACACATGGTACACAAATATACACGCAGGGGAAAGATACATGTGCAGAGAATAGAAAGACCTGGAAAGGGTGTCCCCTGAACTTCATTTTCTGCTAGTTTGCCCTGACAAAACCCTTAAACACTATTACTCAAAACAAACTTTTAAGAAAATTAGGGACTTTTTTTTTAAACAAAACTTGGGAAACAAATAGCAACTGTTCATTCAAAACTATCAAAACTATCCCCAATAATCCATCCTAGGGCATCCCAGGAGACTCCAACTTGGCCCCATCTCCTAAAAGTTCTAAGACCACCCAACAGGATGGAGACCAACAAACACAAGTCCTTGTGGTCACTTAAGCAAACCATAGCTTGCTTCAGGTACACCAACCGTTCTTCATAAAGAACAACCTTTGACTGGGAAACCACTTCCGGTTTCTCCTCTTGTTTAGGCTGACAAGTCCACTCACTACTTCCAGTGTGTATAGACCAGGCTGGCCTCAAACTCACAGAGATCCACCTGCCTCTGCCTCCCGAGTGCTGGGATTAAAGGCGTGCGCCACCACTGCCCAGCGTGATCAAATTTCTTTAGTGGTATGAGCCCCTTTTTGTTTAGCATCTGATAGGAAATTTCAAGAATCTGTCCAAAACATTTGTCATGAAATTGCAATGACATGTTGGAATCACGTCTTTTTTTTTTCTTCATACATACATGCTTCTAACCTGTCCTTTTATATGGATGTATTTTTCTAAACAGGCAAAAGACCTATAGTCTCTGTGTCTTTTCTCTTTCAAAAGTCCATTCTCAAGATTTTTCCACAAAGGAAGAAAAATCTTTTTGTCCCCATCACTACATTAACGTAAACAAAACTAGACACATTTTCCAGAAGACCTTCCTTTTTTCTTTTGCCCACACAAGATAAATTGGGTCTGTAAAAAAAAAATAAATAATAAATAAGGCTAAGACAAAATATTTCATTCCACTGACATTCTTTGGAGCCTAATACTTTGTTTGTGGTTCATAAAGTAATTTGTTTGATAAATTTACATAGGAGGGAAAAATTTATATGTTCAGCAAAGTGTGAAATATTCATTAAATTCTGTAACAAGTGAGTAAAGCGAGGCAGATTTTACAAGTCAGGAGGTCAGCACTGATAGCATCGTTTAGTGTTGGTATCGATGGAACCCGGCTTTTCTGGCAGGTGACCAGCTGCCTTTCTAGAAATCACGATTGTCATTTCTGATATTGTCAGGGTCTCCCCAAAGGTGTTTTGTAAATGTGTAGCATTTTCACCACATCATAGAGTAAGAACATCAATAGCGCGTTGTGTCTGGAAGACTAGACAACAGAACGCAGATGCTGTGCAAAGAGCAAAGGGGAGAAACACAGCCGAGAAAGGACTTCTACTTCAATCGGGGCTTATTACACTGGGTGTGTCCCAGATCACTGCGCCATCTGTCAGCAGTCGCCAAGTGTTGCTGTAAATGTCACACTGACAGCACAGCGGTCAGAAGCACTACAGTTGCTCCAAGTCCACTCCAGGCTGCACTGCCCGCCGAGAGTGGAAAATTCACGTGAGGATGGATATGGTTTGCAGAACTTTAGAGAACTTTGAAAATTATTCTACCCGTCCCACGTGTTGAACTAAAAAACATTTCAGAGCAGGAGCATTGGAAGATCTGGCTCACTGCTGTCTTAGCCAGGGTTTCTATTGCTGCTACGAAACACCATGACCGAAAGGCAAGGGGTGGGGGTTATTCGGCTTACACTTCAGCATTGCTGTTCTTCACTGAAGGAAGTCAGGACAGAAACTTAAACAGAACAGGAACCTGAAGGCAGGAACTGATGCAGAGACCATGGGAGGGGGGGCTGCTTACTGGCTTGTTTCCACTGGATTGTTCAGTCCACCTTCTTATAGAACCCAAGACCAAGAGCTCAGGAATGGCACCACCCACCATGGGCTGGGCCCCTCCCCGTTGATCACGAAAAAGAGAAAATGCCTTAGAGCTGGATCTCAAGGAGACATTTCCTCAGCTGAGGCTCCTTCCTCTGATGACTCTAGCGTATGTCAAGCTGACACACAAAACCACCTAATGCGTCTGCCCCTGGCTGCCCCACTGGTGCACAAAACTGCCAGGTAAGGGCCAGTCAGCCATGCCAGGCTGTGGGAGAGTCTAAGAGGAAGAGTGATCTCCAGCTGCCTCCCAGGCAGACTCTTAGCTGTTGCAATTTCAAAATACCGGTGGGTGTAAATAACATTCCAGATATCCACACCGACTGTAATGTGATATGAAAATATTTGTGCTGTCTATTGGTGACGGAATCACAGGCCATGCTGATCCTCCTGGTTTGTTTCCATGCTTGTAAATTGAAGGAAACACCACTTTTCACAGAGAGGCTGGTGAAAAGGAAGGTGGAGACGGCTAGAGAGGAGGCTCAATGGTTAAGAGAAGAAACTGCCCTCACAGAGGACCTGGCTTTGGTTCCCAGGCCCCACATCAAGCAGCTCATAAGCACCTATAACTCCTGCTCCAGGGGATCAGAGGTCCCTGGCCCCAGAAGCACCTGCATTCACAGGTAAATACCCAAACAGAAACATGAAAACTCATAAGAAAAAATAGCATAACTTGCCGAGTGATGGGGGCACACATCTTCAATCCCAGCACTTGGGAGGCAAGAGGCAGGTGGATCTCTGTGAATCCCAGACCAGCCTGGTTTACAGAGTGAGCTCCAGGACAGCCAGGGCTGCACAGAGAAACCCTGGCTCAAAAATAAAATAAAATAATTCTTTATTTTAAAAAGTCTCTCTCTTTCTTTTTTTTTATTAAAGATTTCTGTCTCTTCCCCACCACCGCCTCCCATTTCCCTCCCCCTCCCCCCAATCAAGCAATCAAGTCCCCCTCCCTCTTCAGCCCAAAGAGCCATCAGGGTTACCTGCCCTGTGGGAAGTCATAGGACCACCCACCTCCATCCAGGTCTAGTAAGGTGAGCATCCAAACTGCCTAGGCTCCCACAAAGCCAATACGTGCAGTAGGATCAAAAACCCATTGCCATTGTTCTTGAGATCTCAGTAGCTCCTCATTGTCTCTATGTTTTTTCCCAAGACCGGTTTTATCCCAGGCTTTTTCAGACCCAGGTCAGCTGGCCTTGGTGAGTTCCCGATAGAACATCCCCATTGTCTCAGTGTGTGGGGTGCACCCCTCGCAGTCCTGAGTTCCTTGCTTGTGCTCTCTCTCCTTCTTCTCCTGATTTGGACCTTGAGATTTCAGTCCGGTGCCCCAATGTGGGTCTCTGTCTCCTTTCATCGCCTGATGAAGGTTAATATTCAGGAGGATGCCTAAATGTTTTTCTTTGGGTTCTCCTTCTTATTTAGCTTCTCTAAGATCACGTATTATAGGCTCAATGTCCTTTGTTTATGTCTAGAAACCAAATATGAGTGAGTACATCCCATGTTCCTCTTTTTGGGTCTGGCTTACCTCACTTAGGATAGTGTTCTCTATTTCCATCCATTTGTATGCAAACTTCAAGAAGTCCTTGTTTTTTATTGCTGAGTAGTACTCTAATATGTACATATTCCATACTTTCTTCATCCATTCTTCAATTGAAGGGCGTCTAGGTTGTTTCCAGGTTCTGGTTATTACAAACAGTGCTGCTATGAACATAGTAGAGCATACACTTTTGTTGTATGATAAGGCCTCTCTCTTTCTATCTCCTACTTGTGGATCAAGATGCAAGCTCTCAGTTACTGCTGGAGCACTATGCCTCTCTCTCCGCACGCCGGCATTCTCCCTGCCTCGATGGCCGTGGACTGTCTTAGTCACTGTTCTACTGCTGTGAAGAGACACCATGACCATTAAAGAAAGCGTTTAATTCCAGGCTTGCATACAGTTTCAGAATTGAGTCCCCGCATCATGGTGGGGAAGATGGTAGCACACATAGTACTGGAGAAGAAGCTGGGAGCTTTCCATCCTGATCTTCAGGAAGAGGGAGAGAAGAGGAAGAGACCTGGATAGCACTTTTGAAACCTCAAAACCTACCCCCAGGGACACACTTCCTCCAGCAAGGCCACACCTCCTAATCCTTCTAAGCCTTACAAAGAGTTTCCACTCCTGGTGACTAAACATTCAAACATGAGTCTATAGGGGACAAACTAATTCCAACCTCCCCACGGACTCATACTCTGAAACTGTAAGGCCCAAGTTAAGCGCTGCCTTTTATTAAGGAAGCGGGGGGGGGGGGGGACAAAACAAGCAAACTAAAAAATTTCCCTCTGAAGTTTCGTGGACTCTCTGACTCCTAGTCCACTAGCCCATTCGAGGCAGGGTCCAGGGACCCCAGTTAAGAACCACTGTGTTATATGTTTCTTCATGGTTTATAGAATCAGTTTCACGTTTCAGGTAAAAGAAAGAGGGAAATGGTAAGTTTTTATAATGTTAAACTTGGATTTTTTTTCTTTGCTTTTAAAATGTTATTTTGAAAAAATGATGGTAGATAAATTTTTAAATGACTTTTCTGGATAAACATGAGAAGTCAACAATCCAGACAGTTCCTCAATACATGTTTTTCCCCTTTGGGTGCTGTGAGTGGAACTCAGGTCTCACACATGCTGAGAAAACATTCTACCCCTGAGCTACGCCCAGACTTGTCTAGAAACCCGGTATTACCCCTGGATAACATGATGAACCCACCAAACCCCACTGTCTACTCCCTAATGAGTGCAAATCCCCACTCTTCTGAGAAAGTGGCTCCTCCCTAGAACAGAGTGAAGTCCTGGGAGAGCTAAGCCATATGGAGCAGCAATTCTCTTGCCATAGATGGGTGTGTAAGGTGAGAATTCAATCTACCCAGCTGAACCTGCAAAGGAAGGGCTTTGTCTGGTGTCTAGAAATGCTGAGATCATCGGCTAGCACCGGGGAAGCTGACACCCAGATAAGGGTGGCATAGTAAAGACCGAGGGACCTTCGGTCCTTGAGGACATCATAGAGGTGATCCTACCAGGAGCCATGCCACCACTGGACTTCTTGCCATGTAAGATGATGGCCAATTGTATGTGACCATTGACTTTTTTGATTGGCTCATAATTACATGTATTTAAGGTGTACAATGTCATGTGTCAATTCATGTACACTCTATGAAATTTCCAAATTAGAGTAATTAGCATAGCCACTACTCCAAACATTTACGGTTTCTTTCTGGGGAAATATTAGAATCTTCAGGCTAATTCCAAGTATTCATTGTTATTGTTAACTGTGTTCACCCTACTGTGCCATAGAATAAAAACCTTACTCTTCCTGCTGTCTAATTAAAGTTAGGCCCAAGTCCTCTACCCTCAACAGTTTGTGACAATTTTCATTTTACTCTCAACTTCTATGAGACAAATCTTTATGGATTCCTCATATGCTGTGAGACAATATAATATTTGTTTCCTGGTGCCTGCCTTGTTTTTCTGTACTTTAATATTCTTGAGGTCTGCCTATGTCACAAATGATAAGAGTTCAAACTTCACATGTGCACCACATTTTCTTCATCCACTTGGCAGATAATGGACACTTAGGTTTTAATTTCCTATCTTGGCTATTGTGGGCATCACTGCCATGAACATAGGAGTGAAGGCATCTTCAATGTATTGATCTCTTTTCCTTTGGGCATATGCCCAATAGCAGGACTCCTGAATCAGATGGTGTGGTGGTTTGAAAGGAATGACCCCCCCCCATATGTTTGAATGCTTGGTCCCCAATTAGAAAACTGTCGGAGAGGATTAGAAAGTGTTGTTGGAGGCAGTGTGTCACTGAGAGTGGGCTTCGAGGTTTCAAAAGACCCCATTTCCTCCAGTGTCCTCTCAGTTCCTCAAGCTGGTGAATGAAGATGTGAGTTCCCAGCTGTTCTGCCTCCGCACCTTTACTCCGCCACCGTGGGTTCTAATCCTCTGAAACCACAAACCCAAGTAAATGTTTCTTTTAATAAGTTTGCTTGGCCATGGTGTTTGCCAAAGCAATAGGAAAGTAACTAAGATGGATGGTAACTCTGGTGTCAGTTTTTTGGTTTTTTTTTTTTTTTTGGTTTTTTTTTTTTTTTTTGGTTTTTCGAGACAGGGTTTCTCTGTGGTTTTGGAGCCTGTCCTGGAACTAGCTCTTGTAGACCAGGCTGGTCTCGAACTCACAGAGATCCGCCTGCCTCTGCCTCCCAAGTGCTGGGATTAAAGGCATGCGCCACCACCGCCCGGCTTCTGGTGTCAGTTTTTTGAAGAACCTCTGTACTTTGAGGGAGTTCTTTAAGGTACAAGTGATGACATCATACCTGACACAGATGGGCACCTTGGGAAACATTAAGAAGGGGCCCCTGCCTTTTCGAATGCCTTCCTACATCTAGTTCTTAATGTGTTAGACCATCTCAGTACATACATATCACCTCTTCTATAACTCCAACTCAACCCACACACCTCACCATGTCCTGTTTATTTACCCTCTGGTTAGGTCACTAATCCTCCCTGCTGTTCTGTACTGATGGCTCCATCCCAGTTAACTGCCAGTTCCTGTTTGGTCTAAGCCATCAGTTCCCCTTCTACTAGGGACATTTCCAGACAGAAGACAAAGGAAATTTGTTGTGCTGATGATCAGTTCATGTTACTTTCCTCTTTAAATCTTTGACATGGTTTTCTGTTGCTTGTAGAATATGGAGAAAACCACTTAAATATCTACAAAAATATATAGATACCTGGCCCAATATATAGCCCTCAGCTCCCACCATGCTACCTCCCACTTCCTCTCCATCCCCATGTCCAGTTTAAGCATCCAGATCTCAGATCTCAGCTTAGCCATCACTTCCCCAGGAAAACGTCTCATGGCCACACCCTTCACCTGGCTCCTAGTCTATAGTCTCACAACGACTCCACAGAGCCTTCCCAATGATTCAGGACAGTCTCTTGGCTCACTATTGGATGCACAGACTTTAATACAGTATATATATATATATATATATATATGTATATATATATATATATATACATATATATATATATACTGTATTATTATATTTATATACTATATATATATATGTATCGTATTTGTAGAAGGAACAAATAAATGCTTCCCAGATAAAATCACCCCTTGAAGGAGCTTGTCCCCATAGATCTAGCTTAATCAATAGCACCCAAAATCCCCGTTCATCAGCTCCATGGGTTCTGTTCACAAACACAGCAGCTTGCACTTGACACTTCCTCTAGCGGAACGCTGGAGGAGGAGGAGCTACTTGCCTCTTAGTGTGGATCCAATGATGACCCAAAGCAAATCCCATCTTCTCTCCAAATTACTGAAGGAAGAAATACTGCATGGTACACATTATATACTGAATGGGTGTATCTCTCACAGTTCTTACATTGGAATCCTTACCCCTTATGTCCTATAGAGTTACTAGGAGGTAAAGCCTTTGAAAGATAATTAGGTATAGATGTGATGGGGTATTTGGGGATAAGTAGATAAAGTCACCATGATGAGACTACTGTCCTTCTAAAGGGAAAAAAAATCTAGGGTCTGTCCTCTCTGTTTACCACTTGATCTTGGATCTCCTGGCCCCCACAACTGTGAGAAAATGAATGTTTGTTGCTGGAACTATCAGGCTATGATGTATAGCAGCCCCTGACAGTAACTTTTCTGTTCCTGTGATAAACAGTGACTAAAGGCAACTCAAGGAAGGGTTCATTTTGGTTTATAACTCAGAGGACTAGGTGTCCACAGTGTAAAGAAAGTCATGGAGGCAGAAGCAGGAAGCCAAAAGATCACCTCTCAACTGCACACAGGTAGCAGAGAGACCAACTAGAAGTGGGGACAAGGCTATAAACCCCCAAAGCCCACTCCCAGTGACATACTTCCTCTGGCACAGCTCCTGTCCTAAAACTTCCATAACATCCTCCAAATAGTGCTACCAACTGGGAACCAAGCATTTAAATACATGAGTCTATGAGGGACATTTCTCAGTCAAGAAAACACACATCTTAAAGGAAGACAGTGCATAGAATGTGAGCTGCGGAATCCGAGAGTCATTTGCTGTTGCTCTCGCCGGCTCTATATCACTCCAGTGCTGCCATTTGCCGGCTAGGTAGGTATATGACAGCGCTCAGCCCCAGTGTCTCATCTATTAAACGGGATAACAAGAGCGTGAGCCACACAGAGTCGCTGTGAAGATAAAATGAGACGCCATTTCTAAAATCCTTAACAGCAAGCCTAACTCACAGTGTAAAAACCTCCAGCCCTGAGTGTGTTTATTCCCAATTGGATTCCTGTGGCAGAAGTGAAACCAGTCTTCAAGATCAGAGAGTGAGCAATCTGATTTCAGAGATGATGAACCAAGTCTAAGGAGTCTCTGGTGGCAGAACAAACAGAAAGAGGCCAGGCAGCACCCGCGGGGTGCTGTTTTTCCACCCCATCCTACATTCACGCTGCTTCTCTGGGGCCCAGCAGCTCTGGGCCCTGCTAGTCTCAAAAGATGTAGCACCAGACATTGTCCCCTTTGGGCTAATAGTGAAATGAGCTATTTATAAATGCTCCTTCCTCCAGGCTCCACAAGGACATCCACTGCCCCAGGAACAGAAGCAGAGTCCAAAGGGGAGACTCAACCAATACAGAGTCCAAAGGGGAGACTCAACCAATCTGTAGCACCCATTTCTCTCAACACCCCAAAATGCACATCAGGTTGTGGGGTACGTATGTGTTTGCACTACTACAGACCAACGAAGCTTCGTACATGCAAGGCAAGCCTTCTGCCACTGAGCCACATCACAGGCTTCATGGGATTTCTTTCAACATTGTGGCAGCTTTCTCTCTGTCCCGAGACTCCAGACTGGTGAATTTCAAGGCACCGTCATGAGTCTGATCATCAAAAACTGTCTTGCAAAGATACAATTCAGAAACAGCTTCACAATGTGCACTTATTTGAACAACAGGAACAGCAACGTCTTCTTGATGCCTGCCTGGTATTTAGCTGAGAGCCACTGCTTAACCACAACCAAGAGGAAGAGAAAAAGAAAGTGTAAGTTGTGAGTATACCAATCGCCAACTCAAATCAATCACTTCTAAAGGGCACACTTCCCCTCGAGAACAGGTTTAAGGAAATAAGCACGCAGACTTAATGGAAATTTTCAGAGTATATTGATTGAAATCTGTTGCATTTTCTTCCTATTTGAGAATACATCATTTTTGCATTAGGCAATTGGTTTATGACTTAGGTAAATAGAAAATACAAAAAAAAAACTTTTCAGAGATGAGGACTTTAGAGAGGATGCCTCGTTCCATCCCTCTGTGGGGTTCATACCTCCCTCCCCTGTGGTCTTTCTGATGAGTCTCCCCCAGACTCCTTCAGAAGAAAGACCCCTCTCTGCCCCACTGCTGATAGCAGTAATCATGACAGCAAGCAGCTACTCCCACAATGCATCACTCTCCTTTGTCTTCTTCCTCTGCAAAAAGTACCTCCTCCATCAGCCTGGAGCACCACTCCTCTTCCCTGGCCTCCCTTTCCACCCCTCTTCACCACCATCAGCTTCAGAGAGTCTCCGATATCATCGCTCACAGGAAGTCATGTCTGTGCCCCAGGGAGGTAGTCAGAGCTTTTCCCAGTGGGTTTCACTGGTGCCTTGTTTCCACTCCTGTCCTAACTATCCCTTCGAAAACATTTTTTCATGTTTTTTTTAATGTTCTGGTAATGCTAGGTCCCCACCCTATTGTGATAATGACCACTCTATGCATACTGCTCCATTTTAAAACAGTTTTTTTTCATATTTGAACATTTCTAAAATCAGGTTGTTTTGGAAATAATGTGTACATTGAGTGTGGTAGTGTTTGTGATTTTTTTTCCTTCTAAATAGCTATTATTATGTTAAGAACACACCTTAAAAATCTAACAGCTATGTTTCGCGCGTCTTGACTGCAGGTTCCCAGGGAGCGGGAACTGTATTTTAGTCGTCTATGCATCTCCACCCTCAGAAGGGCACCTGCCAGGCTGGTGCCCAGTGGCTGATGGGAGGAGGTGAATCACGGGAGCATCTTCGTCTTCTCTCTACCGCTGCAGCAGGTAATTACACAGAGAAATACATTACCTCAGAGCTCTGAAGCTGGGACAGCTAAGGTCGAGGCGCTGCCAGCTGCAGTGTCTGGTCAAGCTTTTGTCTTCTTCCACAATGGTGTCATGTTGGCTGTGTCCATGGCAGAAGGCAGAAGGGCATGAAAGAACACTTTCTCCAAAGTCCATTTAGAGGGACATCAATCCATTCTTGACGGCAAAGCCTTCACGACCCAGACATCCCCAGTTAGGTTCTGTTCCCAACAAGGTTGGTTTGAGGATTTTTTTTCAGTGCATGAATCTAGGGGATACATTGAGACCACAGCAAGAGAGGAAGATGAGGAGGAAGGGAGGGGACCCTAAACTTCCCATCCCCTGGAAAGTACAGGACTTCTCCAAGAGGATCTGTCTCCCTCACTGCTCCCTGCATTTCCTGGGGGGGGGGGTGGGTGTCAAGACAACACAGCGGTGCATACATCACAGGACACACTAAATTCTTCTTTTCATCTTCAGGAGACTCCCACAGGCTCTCAGCCACCCTACCCTCTCTGGGTGGCTTCAAGAAAAGACTCGACATTGTTCCCATCATTGGGCTTTTTATTTTTTTGAGAACTCAAGCCCTCTACCACTGAGCTATATCACCCGGAGTCTTTTATTCACTTCTTTTGTCTAAGATCTTTGAGGCCTGGCAGCTGACTGCCTTTGAGGCTCATTTTTAAATGTAGCAGCCATGCCTAGTAAACGTGTATTATCCCATCTCCTCTCAGCTCCTTGTACATTCCTCCCAGTTTCAGGAGACAGTGGCTTTATCCCCAAAGAGACCAAGCCAGAGAGGCAGTCCTGATTCCTCTGCCTTCTTAGTCCCACACCTGGGCTTCAGTGCCCATGTTTTGCACATTGATGCTTCGTCCAATTAATTTAGTCCTCTGGCCATGGCTCCTTTCCTAACAGCCTAACCTTCGTACACAGGTTCCCTGGCCTCTGCCTTCTTCCCCTCCATCAACTGTTGGCACTTCTGCACCTCAGACCTCACCTTAAACCTTATTTCTTTCAGGTAGGCTTTTAGGTCAGGCCCCTCCCACCATCAGCTTCCCCAGCAGGATTCTGCCTCTGTCATGTCCCAAAATGCTGAATGCTGTTGGCTTGGCCACTCTTGTTTCCCAACTTCATCTAGGTGATATGGAGGTAGAGAAAGAGTCTGCTTCACTCATAATAGCGCCAACATGCAGGGAGATACTCAATATGTATTTCTCAAATTATTGAGTTCAATAAAGGAACTGTGAACTTGATTGGGCAAGGTTTAATTCACTGGCAAATTGTTTGGCTCAATGCCACGAGACATCAGATGTAGGGGGAAACCAGTTCTGACAACGCAGCAATGGGACTTAGGTCATTCCCTGAGGCTCGGGTTCTTCAGCTAAAAAGTGAGGATAAAGACACGTCATATGGGATTGTCACAAGCTCAAGGGAGTGTGTACGTAGCGTTGTGTTTTCCAATTACTGTGATTTCTGTCCGGGTGTATCCATGGCCATCTACCCTCCGAGTGACCCCATCATGGCTGCAACAGCTGTACCAAAGGCCATGCAAGCTCAGCCTGGAGCCATGACAGTCACCAGCGGGGCTCAATACCAAGTTCAGCATGTCTGTTCCATGTCCACGTCTTCTGCTGTCTCACACCACAAGGCCACTTCCAGAAGCCCTCATCACTGCCCCTTCCAGTACACTGTGTTGCTGGGGGATTTAATGAGCCTGGAGGCCCCGGAAATACACTGACTTCAAAGACAAAATGAATAGCATGGTGCATTTCAGTGCAACAGCAATTAGGAGCAGCAGCCACCATGTACGCAGGAGGGCAGGAGAGACGAGGAGAAAAGGGGTAAAGTGACCTCATAAAGATACTTAATTTCATTACCACCAGACACAGTTTCCCATTATTGCTCTTGGTGTTTAATGGTTTTATGATTCCATCTATTGATGCTTAGCTAGTTCATTAACTGTGATGCTAAAAATACAATTATCTCCAACAAACCTTTCATCACTAATAAAAAGAGGTGGGGGAAACTCATCATTACCAGAAAGCAATGGGGTGGACACATTGGTATAGCAACACCTTGGCCCTGAATTAAGAACCTGAGACTAGGCTGTCAATTCAAAAATTCAACCAAGCAACTTCTTTGCTTTTTCTTTAACCAACTCCAGCTAGCTTGGTGAACTGATTTTGCATAGCCAACTGGCACTGACATTGACTGAGCCAGCTGAGTAAATCTATCATCGAGTTAGTGGGGTGACTGAGGTGTGAGAATCTACTTAATGGCCTATTCATTCACCAAGTGTTTACAAAACCTTTCCTGGATATCTTGCTGTGGTCAGACAGATACCATACATATAAAAGAGGCAGGGGAACAAGGGTCTCATCTTCAAGACCCTACAGATGAGCACAGACTTCTCTTAGGTATTTATAAGATATAGAGATATAGAGATGTAAATGCTAAGACTTGGGAAGGGAGCCCCAGTTATTGAGCTGAGGGTCAAGATTCCTTGAGGGTCAAGACCTCCATTCTTTATCTGGGACAGGGAGGAGAAAGTGGATACTGAGCAGAGCAGGAGATGCGCGTGACTCTCTGTCCCACGTTAGCTGAAACCAACACAGTGACCTTCCATAGTGTGGATGAATGAAAATGGCCCCCATAGGCTCATAGGGAGTGGCACCATTAGGAGGTGTGGCCTTTTTGGAGGAAGTGTAGTCTTGTTGGAGGAAGTGCGTCACTAAGGGTATGCTTTGAGGTTTCAAATGTTCAAGCCAGGCCCAGTGTCTCTCTCTTTTCCTGCTGTTTATTGGATGTAGAACTCTCAGCTCCTTCTCCAGCACCATGTCTACCTGCATGTCACCATGTTTCCTACCATGATAAAAGTGAACTAAACCTCTGAACTGTAAGTCAGCCCCAATTAAATGCTTTCCTTTATATAGAAACATGGCCCAAGGGACCCAGACAGTCTAGGAAAAGGACAGCACTTCAACAGAGATGAGAGAAGGAAGGAAGCTCCGACAAATACAGACTGGTCCATCAGTAGCCAACAGCCAGAGGCAGACTGACATCCCTCGATGGTGGAGTGGCACCAACTCTCTCTCCTCCCTTCCCTCCCTTCTTCCCTCCCTCTCATCACTCCTTCCTGTGTGTGGATGAAATGTGATTGGCCAGTTTCTTTTTCCTGCCACCATGCCATGCTTTTCAGTCAGGAATCGTAAGCTAAAACAAACCCTTTCTTCCTCAAGTTGCCTTTGGTCAGAGCATTTTACCACATCAACTCATAGGAGCAGTGACTCAGACTCACCTGAGGGAGGCTCTGAGGACCTCTGACCCAGGGATGTGTCTCAGTCAGTGTTCTATTGCTGTGAAGAGACACCATGACCACAGCAACACTTATAAAGGAAAACATTTCATTGGGGCTGGCTTACAGTTCAGAGGTTTCATCCATTATCATCTTGGCAGAAAACATAGCAGCAGGCAAACAGATATGGTACTGGAAAAGGAGCTGAGAGTTCTACTTGATCCGCAGGCAACAGAGACAACCTTGCACCATGCTGAGCATAGCATGAACCCAGGAGATCTCAAAGCCCACCCCCCGACAGTGACACACTTCCTCCAACAAGGCCACACCCACTATAACAAAGCCATACCTCATAACCATGCCATGCCCCGGGGGGTGCATTGCCTTTCTAACCACCTCAGGATGCTTCCCAGGCTTGAGGGGTAATACCTGGCTCTCTGCTGAACCTCTACTTGCTGCCAGGAAGGAGAATTAGGTAGGCTGGAGAACCAAGCTCCCAGGATTCCAGAACCCCTAGTCCAGAGGCTGTGCTTCCCATGTCAATGAACACCCCCCCTCCCTGTAAATGACTTTTTGAATTCTGTAATTACTCAGGAAATGTCACGTTTGCCACTGTGCTGTTAGTATAGCAAACAACTCCACACCAATGTAAATATTTTCCATGGCATCATTCCAGCTCTCTGACGCGTGTGCTTCCAGATGATCACACAGGAGACGAGAGCACAGCATCTTCTGTTACGAGAGGCACTTAAAGGAGGCTACCAGGAAGCCAGTGCCACTCATCAGGGAGATCTGAACTGGCCCCTGCATCAGGACCCTTGTCTCTACTTTCTTACTGAGACTGCTCAGTATCTGCCTGGGTTGGGAAATGAAGACCTGGCGTTTGAGCCATTTTCCCAGCAGCCATTAATGCAGGTGTCGTTGGGACAGAAACAGTAGGGGAAGCCAATTGCCTTTAAGCAAGTCACTGGGCTGCACCGGCCTCTGTTGCCTGGTCTGTCAATTGAGAATATCGATTCACCGACTAATCAAAATGAGGTTACTGTCACGCGTGGCTGTTCTGTGAGCCAAGCAACTGTCAACTAGGGGGAGTTCTTCTGTGTCCCCTTGAAAAGACCATCCCAGCTGGGCTAATTGACAGTTATGCTCCCTTCCAACAGACAAATGGATAAAGAAAATGTGTTGCACATATATGCTGGCGTTTCTTTCACACAGTCGTAAAACAGAGCAAAGTTATGTCATATGAAGGAAAATACATGGAACTGGACATCATCGTGCGAAACCAAAATAAACCAAAGCCAAAAGGACAAGTGTTACATGCTTTTCTCTCATATGTGACATCTAGATCCAAACATACTTATATGTGTGTTTGGTATGGAGACTGAATATAAATTACATATCTTATTATTAATAATACGGCATATATATCATACGAAAGTAGAGAAACGACTATAGTGAGGAGGAACGGAAACTGTGGGAAGCTGGAAGGAGGGACAGAGGAAAGCAATGGAGGGACCAAACATGAGCAAAGTACAATGATATTTATGTATGAAATGTCATAAAGAATTTCAACATTGTATTTAATAACTAAAAAATGATTTTAAAAGGAAAAGGTCCAAAGTTTGCTGGGAAGTTTTGCTAATGAGAATGTAAGAAGCAGCCCCATCATCCAAATTCTAGTGGGAAGGAAGGTAGTATAAACTCTCTGAAGCAGTTTGGAAACTTCCAGAAAGCTTTCAAATGCAGGGTTGGGGATGGAGCATGTGGGCATGTCTTTAAGGCATTTTCTTAATTGCTAATTGTGGGTGGTGCCAGTCATGTAGGCCTGAGCTATATAGAGAAAGTTCCTGAGTAGGTGGGGAGAGGAAAGCCAGTAAGGCCATTCCTCCATGGTCTCTGCTTCAGTTCCTGCCTCCAGGTACCTGCCGTGAGTTCCTACCTTGGTGTTCCTCAATGATGGAGTATACTCTGTCAGCCAAAAAGCCCTTTGCTTCCCCAGATTGTTTTTGTTCAGTGTTTTGTTATAGCAGCAGACTTACACTTAGCAATTTCACATCTCATTGTGGAATTTTGAGAAAATTTCATCAAGAAAAATAATATTATAGAGGTTTGGGGGGGGGTTATAATGGTTTTGCTCTGTTTTTGAGGGAGAGAGGATACTGACTAGTTTTATGTCAACTTGACACAAGATAGAGTCATCTGAAAGGACTGAGAAAATGTCCCCAGGAGGTCAGGCTGCAGGCAAGACTGTAGAGCATTTTCTTAATTGGTTAATTAGTTTCTTAATGATGTGGGAGAGTCTAGCCTGTGGTGGGCAGTGCCTTCCTAGGGCTGGTTGTAAGAAAGCAGGCTGAGCAAGATATAGGGAGCAAGTCAGTAAGCAGCATCCCTCCACGGCCTCTGCATCAGCTCCTGCCTCCAAGTTCTTGCCCTGTTTGAGTTCCTGTCCTGACTTCCTTCCCTGATGGACTATGATGTGGAAGTGTAAGCAAAATAAACCCTTTCTCCCCAACTTGCTTTTGCTTGTAGCGTTTCATTGCAGCAACAGTAACCAGAACAAGGGGTTTGTCTGTTTGTTTGGTATCAGCACAATTCTAACAGCAAGCCAAAAGTCTGCCAATGCAGAACTATTTAACTCAGTAGCTCCTACCCCACCCTGTACAACAGAAAGCAAAATAGATGACATGTGAGCCCATACATAACACAGTTGTCATTATGCATTGCTAAGTGATGCTAGCTCGGAAAATGCACACGGCAGTGGTGAAATGCTATAAATTGTGTAGAAAGAAAACACATCGCACATGTATTCAACGTGCCAGGACCTTGGAAGAACATACTAGAGGCCATTGTGAAGCCACATGCAGGTGGCCTGCCTGCCTGACACAGCTGTGGGCAGGAGACTTCACTATTTTGTCTCTTTTTGTGCCTTTTGAATCTTGCACTAAATATGTATTTTACTTACTATTCAAGTAAAAAAATAAATGAAAAGCTTAGCCCAGCCCTGCACCTGGACCTTTCATAATGATATGTATCCTTTCTACCTATGGCATCATGATTTATGAACAGTTTAGAGTATTTTTTACATATCACTGTTTGTGAGTACAGAATTCATATAAAATATAGCTAACACGCTTGAATACTTATCTTGTACCAACCCCCCCATCCTTAATACCTCACGTGCATTTATTTCGCTTATTTCTCTGTGACCTCTGATGCTTGCGACAGTCACAGCCTGATTTCATAGGTGGAGGGAGAAACACTAAGGGGACACACTAGCACTCTCCTAAGGGTCGCTCCTACAGTCACTAGCAGCCGGCTGAAGACCTTATCTGATTCAAGACTATTGACTCCAGTTCTAACTGCCTTCAAGTTGGCCTTAAGCACCTTGCACCGTTGCTCACTCTTCAAACCCCCTCAGCACCCCACACAGTACCTGGAAATCTAGGAAAAGCTCAATGATGCTTTTCGAATGGACGAATAAAGTGAGTGAAAACGCCCCCTCCCACACCAGCCTGAACACTGTACTTCTAGGTCCTGTGTGTTCCCAGACACAGAGAGGGAGGAGAAAGAACAGGCTGGCTTATAAATAGTCACGGGTTTCCTTTACTGCCTGGAGAAAAATATGAAGAAGGAACTGTGCCCGCCTAACGAAGACGAAGGGGCTGGCAGTTTCACACAAGAAAGGACATTTTTACGCAAAGGTGTTAGAGCTTAAACAAATCCCAGGGGCCTAATCTGTCACTTCCACGTGAAACAGAGTTTGCCTCTCAATGCTAAGAAATGTCAAAGAACCAAATGCATGGTCGCTGCCATGCAGAACCCACAGGCTCCCTCCAAAAGCAGGAGCCTCGCAAGTTAACCCTACAGCCAGAGAGCTGGACAGCAACGGATCCCACGTGGGACCCCCTCCCCTTTCCAGCAAAAAACCAAAAGTTTCTGTTATCCATGATACATCTCCCCTACCACCACCAAATAGTCAATGTATTCACATATATGTCTCTTTTATAGACTTACAGCAAATGCCCCTTGGGCTTCCTTTGCAACTTGAACCAAGGCCATGATTCTCAACTTACATGATTTATGTGGGGCTTAAATAATAAATTGCAAGGATGTTGTAGAATTTATAGTACTCCAAGTAGGTCATTAAATAAATCAGTGTATAATTTATATAAATGAACCTAAATCGTGTATTGGAAGGATTTCATTAGAAAATTTATCCTGTGGGTAGCTAAACAAAAGGACAGGTGGGAACACGGCTGTTCTGGAACAATCCCTTCCCCCCAGGACCAAAGAGAAGGCGCTCAGGTGCTCTGTGCTGAAGGCCAGTCCGTCCAGCTTCCCCCTAACCTTGCAGTCTTCAGGAAGATTCACTTGCACCTCTGAGTTCCAGGATCTTGTAGCACAAGCCAACACAGACACAGAGACTGACTCAGCTCCAAGTCAAGCCAACCTCCCACCATGACTATGGCAGACCCCTGGATGACAAAGGACACCTTGTGCCTTCTGAACGAGGAACCCCTGGAGCACTTCTGCAGACTGTGAGCTGCAAACGAGGTGCCAAAAAAAAAAAATCCAGTCCATATTCACCTTGCCATGGGCAGATGTCGCCAGCTACTGCTGCCCCTGGACTCCTACACAGAGCACATTCAGCCACCTCCTCTTCCTCCTCCTCAGAGGTATAAAGGACAGACTGATCCACTAGGCAACTCCATTTAAACAGATCAGTCCCTCAAAGTCCTCTGCAGCATCACTTAAGTGATAAGAATTCCCTAGAGTTTTTTTTGTTGCTGTTTTGTTGTTTGGTTTGGTTTGGTTTGGTTAGGTTTGTTTTTTTCAAGACAGGTTTCTGGCTGTCCTGAAACTCACTTTGTAGACCAGGCTGGCCTCGAACTCACAGAGATATGCCTGCCTCTGCCTCCTGAGTGCTAGGATTAAAGGCACACACCATCATCACCTGGAGAATTCCCAGTATCTTCACCCCATTGGGAAAGGAACACAGCTAAGCTAAGCCTCCATAACCAAGGCGTGGATCCTGGAGGCTGACCCCCGCGTAGATGTCATAGGAACAAGAATTTCAAATGAGAGGAGAGCGTCCTTGTGCTCTTTTTTATTTTTTAAGGAAATTTTGGTTTTTGAGATAGGGTCTTGTTGAATTTGGAGCGGCGCGGCTGTGTCCCTGTACCCGGCCGCCCGCATGGCCCAGCTTACGCCCCGAAATAATTACACGGAAACTGTAATCTTTTAATCACTGCCTGGCCCATTATTGGCTAGCTCTTACATATTGACCTAACCCCATTTCTGATAATCTGTGTTAGCACCCCATGGTGCGCTTACCGGGGAGATTCTAGCCTACGTCCATCTTGGGTCGGTCGGAGCTTCATGGCGTGCGTGCCTCAGAGAGGCTGGGCCATCCTGTCTGCCCGCTAGACAGGAGGCTGCTGTCTCTGAGCGGAGCTGCGTGCTTCTCTCACCTCACTTCCTCTTCCTGTCAGCATACTATTCTGTTTACTCCTCCCACCTATGTTCTAACCAATTGGGCCAAGCAGTTTATTTATTGCTTATCCAATGAAATCAATAGATTGATATATGACACTCCCACATCACTTCCCCTTTTTCTGTTTAAACAAAAAGAAAAGCTTTAACTTTAACAGCAATGTTCAAACAGCCGGCCACCCCTATTTCAACAGGTGGCGCGCCAACGTGCTAATGAACTCCACGTAAAACCTGAGAGGGCTTAAAAAGGACATAGAGAAAATTTAAGACAGCTTTTTGCTGTTTGTGGGTTGCATGCCGCAAAGAAATTGTCCTGACTCAGCAACAGGAAAAAAACTGGCTGTTTTAAAATGCCGGCTTTCTGGGGCTGTGCCGCCATTACGATTTCTGTCTGGCTCCTGTGGGAGACAGAGCTTTTGAATGGAGCATTTGGACTAAAGATCTATGGCTTGCTTGATGGCAATGTGGAGTGCTGTATGCCTGGAATTGTGCGCGGCTCAGGCGCACCAAATGGCTCTGAGCCAGGAGCCGCTCAGCTCCGCCATGCTGAACTGAGCTGGTCTCAAGCAGGGAACTACCGTAATTACCTTAATGACAGCGCACTTAAGGTTTCTACTGGGCAGAATGCAGGCGGTACCGTATTAACTGTACAAGAAGCAACTTAACTTTTTAAGAACTGCTTAACATTTAAGAAATGCTCCTGGATAGTAAAAAAATTACAGATTCACAATAAAACAGATTCAGACAGACCACTAAATGAGTCACAATGTTGGATAAATGTACGTGGGCTTGAGAGAAAAAAAATATATAGAGAGAGAGAAAATAAAGTTAATGCCTTTAAAAATAAAAAGGTAAAGTCTTTAAAGAGACAGAGTACAGATAGTTAAGAGAGTAAAAGAAATAAAGAAAAATAAGCCACGTAAAAATGGAAAATTCACAGAGAGTCTGGATTATGTACATTGTGTTTTCTTTAAAATTTTTGACTGTAAAAGGGAGCTAAATACAGAGAGTCATTTCAGTATATGGGCTGCCAAGTGGAACCAGAATGGATATCATGAGGGTATGATTTCAGAATTTGGGTCTAAGGATATGATGCTTCGGAGAGGGTCTTCTTTTGTTTTCACAGAGGACCAGACCCTATGGATTGCATCTATTCCGATATGGTATGATAGACCACGCCCTCCTGAAAGGTTGCTGTGAACACCCTCAGAAAATTGCTTCTCTCAACTGCCAACTGAGATGAAACTATCACAGGTTATACCATGAAAGACCTAATTAACGATGCCCCCATTCAGCAGGAAGCAGTTTGGAGAGAAAAACCTGCGCCCATGTTCCCAAAATATTGTTTATAAATGTTCTTTACATTTAAAGGGGGATATGATATAGATATGAATAATTTGCATTGGTATGGATTTTAAGGTCAATTTTGTTATATGTATTTCTGATCTTAATTAAGGTATTGTGATTATGTAGTTCATTTAAAAATGTAATGTATAATTAGGAAATATAGGTTGTTGATGAATAATCATAAATAATAGTCAAGCTTGTAGTCATGTTAGATTTTCTAGATATATAGAGATATATTTCAGTTAGATAGACATTCTTCATATCTCTCAAAGATTGCAGAATATGGCATTTAAATATTTTAATAACTTAGGGATTTTCATGACAATGAGACACATCTGCTCCTGGCAGCACCAATCTACTTCGAGAGGAAGATGGGCATCGAAGAGGATCCTTATGGAGTTTGATAGCCATTGGGCAAGAAACTGCTCTTGCCTGGACTGATGCATAAACTGGACACAAAGAACCCACAGAGAGAAGACTGCTAAACTTGCCTAAAAGTGAGATGATCCTTCGGGGTTCCTGATTCATGAAAAGTCTACGAGACATTCTGCAGGACACAGCAGAAAGTGACTGAACTGTCTTTGGAATTTCCTGCTTCATGGAACTGTCTGCTGGATACTATGGGCCTGAAGGCCGAAGATAGATGCCCCAACGGTACAGAGGAACTTTGGGTGACTGTCCAGGCAGCGAGATGTCTCTGTCATTTCTAGAGTTCTCTTATTTCTTGTTTAGTATTATATCCTTCTGGAGTCTTTGATGGAGTTGAAGAATGGATAGATAGTTATAGTTTTCCTTAGTTATGATAAAAGATAAAGTAGATATAAATATTGTAACTGTAATTCTTACTTGATAACGGTTTTGCTATATGTAATTTTACTATGTTAAAATGAAAGCCTTCCTTTTTGTTTAAACAGAAAAAGGGGAAGTGATGTGGGAGTGTCACATATCAATCTGTTGATTTCATTGGTTCAATAAAGAAACTGCCTGAGCCCATTGATAGGCCAACCCTTAGGTGGGTGGAGTAGACAGAAGAGGATTCTGGGAAGGGAAGCTGAGTCAAGGAGTCGCCATGATGTTCCCAGTCCCTGCAGACACAGGCTAGAATCTCCCCGGTAAGCACACCTTGGGGTGCTACACAGATTATCAGAAATGGGCTAGTCCAGGTGCAAGAGCTAGCCAACAAGAGGCTGGAACTGATGGGCCAGGCAGTGTTTAAATGAACACAGTTTGTGTGTAATTATTTCCGGGTAAAGCTAACCATGCCGGCAGCCAGGTGCGGGGACAGCAGCCCGGCCTCACAGCCACGCCGCTCCCTATTACAACAGGGTCTCACTATGTAACCCTGGCTGACCTGGAGCCCACTTTGTATACTATTGTAGTATGATGAAGAGCAGGCTGTGTCCCACCACCTGGCTAGCTTAACCCCTGAAATAACTACACAGAAATTGTATTAATTAGATTGCTGCCTGGCCCATTATATCTACCCTTGTATTGGCTAACTCTCACATCTTGATTCAACCCATTTCTAATAATCTGTATGTCACCCCAAGGCTGTGGCTTATCGGGAAAGATTCAGCATGTCTGACTTGGCAGCTTCATGGCAGCTCTCTCTGCCTGCCTTCTTTCTCCCAGCATTCAGTTCTCTTTCCCCACCTATCTAAGTTCTCCCTATCATAAGGCCAAGGCAGTTTCTATATTCAACCAATGAAAACAACACAAATACAGAAGGACCTCCTACACCATACCATGCTGATTTCAAACTCCCAGAGTTCCACCAGCCTCTGCTTCCTGTATGTTGGGATTATAGTGGTGCACCACCAGACCAATTTAGTCCTCTATTCTTTTAACTGCTATTTTAGAAATATTAAAAAGATGGAACTAAACAATATAAAAGATGAACGCAATATTCAAAAAAAAAACTTCCCTCAAGGAAAAGAGAAAGAAACAGAGAAAGAGAGAGACAGTCTTGTGAATCACCAATCCCATTAGCCCCTGTCTTAGTTAGGGTTTCTATTGTTGCAATGAAACACCATGACCAAAGAGAAGGTTGGGAGGAAAGAGTTTCTTTAGCTTACACTTCCACATCGTAGTTCATCATCAAAGGAAGTCAGGACAGGAACTCAAACAGGGCAGGAACCTGGAGGCAGGAGCTGATGCAGAGGTCACAGAGGAACGCTGCTTACTGACCTGCTTCCTATGGCTTGTTCAGCCTGCTTTCTTACAGAACCCAGCACCACCAGCCCAGGGACAGCACCATCCACAAGTGGCTGGGCCCTCCCCATCAAATACTAATTAATAAAATGTTCTACAGACAGGCCTACAGTGTGATCTTATGGCAGCATCTTCTTAACTGAGGCTCCCTCTTCTCAGTTGACTTTAGCCAATGTCGAGTTGACAGAAGATGACTTTGAACTCCTGATCTTCCCTCCTCTGCCTCACAAGAGCTGGAATCACAGGTGTGCTGCACCATGTCCAGTTTATGGCTTGGGTTTTTTTTTCTATTGTTGTTTTGCAGCTGGAGTTCAAACCCAGAAACACAAACATGCTAGGAAAGTGCTCCTAGCACTGAGTGGCAGCCTCAGCCTCCAACCAGGAACCTTGCCTGCTGCCTCCCTGAAGCACTGCTACTCTCCCTGCACCATTTCTTCCCTGACCCACCACTATTCTCCCCTACACGATTTCCTCCCTGATCCACCACTATTCTCCCCTGCACCATTTCTTCCCTGATTCACTGCCATTCTCCCCTCTACCTTTTCCTCTCTAATCCACCGCTATTCTCCCTTCTACCATTCCTCCCTGATCTTTGCTCTGGGAAGTCACACACCTCCTCCATCTGTTCTTGGGCCTGCTCTTTTTGGCGTCTAAACTACATCTGACCCTCCTGAAGTCCTGACAAAGCTCGCCTGTTCTCTCTTTTCCAGGGAACATACAGGAATGCTTTGTCAAGTGGCCTTTAAGCAGCCTCGTTGCTCCCTATGCATGCCTGCCACTCTTCCCCTCAAAATGATGCTGAAACAGACATCATCATTGGTATTGCCACAGTCAGCCTGCTCAAGCCATGGCAGTGAGACAACCATCTGCCATGCATGTCCTGCTTCTATATCTTTTCAAATGATTTGTCCCTGCTACAACAGCCATCCCCCTCCTCTCCAGCACTCCAGGACCCTGCTTCCCCCTGCATCCTGCCCAAATTCATTTTCCCTGGAAAGCTTCGCTGATGGCATCATCCAAATCTAAGCAGCACGCCCACTTCAGCCCCCAAGCTCAGTGCCCTGTTCCGACAGCAAACGACTTCAAGAGGACTCGCTCGGTCACACCAACCCTGGGACAGCTTTCGGACATGTCCGATGGTCTTCAGTCACAGAGATGTGGTGACTCCCTCTCTATGGCATCAGTGGCAGTAACTTTCTACACAGTACATGATCAATAAATTTAACTGTCTGACTGACTGATTCAGAAGAGGTCCTAAGAGAGCATCCAAACCCCCTCCCTCCCCACAGGCTTCTAGCAACCCTCCCTCTGAATAGTAGGTATCAGGAGCTCCAGACCTTCCACCTACTCCCAACCCCAAATTACAGTACACTGTTGCATGACTGACTCAACCTTTTGGCACAAACTGAGCGGGGATCAGGTGAGAGGCAGAGCTAAGGGCTGCAAGGCAGGATCACAAAAGGTAGGACCTGTCACAGAATGCATTCTGGGCAGGCTCTCAACTGAATTCTCAAAGCAGCATGGGAACAGACTCAGATCAGCTCAGGCAACAGCAAGCCTTGAGCCCCAGTCCCTCTTGCTACAAAACCCTCCCTGCTGTCAGCATCAGGGACATTTCTTATTTCCTACCTTGATCCCCTTCCCCATTGCTTTTAATCATTGCTATCATTTGGATCTTGTGTCCTCCAAAGGCCCACGTGTTAAAATCTAGTCCTAAGTGGTGCAATTAGGAGGCCTAGGACCTTTAAGAGGAAGTCAGATTGCTGGAGGTATGATATATATATATATATATATATAAATATATATAGAATAGATATAGAGATAGATAGATAGATAGATAGATAGACAGATAACAAAAAGTATTTTCTTTTTAACCAAAAATAAAAACTAACTTTGACAAAGGCTCACATTTTGTACCAAGAACTATAGAACTCTTACCTCATTTCACACACACAGTTCATTAGGTAAATCATCACTGTTATTCCTGTTTTAAAGAAGGGAAAACTGGGGGACTGTAGAGAAGGATATACTATTACCTAAGTAAACAGGAAGTGTTTTGTAAGCAACTTCCAAAAACTCTAGAACTAACAGAGACAACTCACTTCCTGGACAGTCACCCAAAGTTCTTCTGCCATGTTGGGGCATCCATCTTCAGCCTACAGGCCCATAGTATCGAGCAGACTTTTCCATAAAGCAGGAAATTTGAAAGATTGCTACACCTATATTGGCAATTTGTCAGTCACTTTCTTCTGTTTCCCTGCAGAATGTCTGGCAGACTCATGAAGCAGGAACCCTGAAGGACTATCTCACTTTCTTTTATCAAGTTCAGCAGTTTTTCTGTGGGTCCTACATGTCCAGTTCATACAGCATACTGTCAAGCAGCCCAGGCAATTACTGTTTTCTTGCCCAAATGGCTAGCAAACTCTATAAGGAACTTCTTCGATGCCCATCATCCTCTTGAAGGTGGATTGGTGCTGTCAAGAGCAGATGTGTCTCATTGTCATGAAAAGTCCTAAGTTAACAAAACTTTTAAATACCATATTCTGTAGATCTTTAAAAGTTTGAAGAATACCTATCCATCTGAAATATATCTCTGTACATCTAGAAAATCTAACTAACATGATTACAAGTTTAAAAATTATAAATGATTATCTGTAATTTTTAATTATATATTACATTTTTAAATGAGCTGCATAAATATAATATCTTAAAGAAGAATAGAAATATACATATAACAAAATTTATCTTAAATTTGTATCAATAAACCAAAGTTCATACCAATGTAAAATATTCATTTCTATATCATATCCCCGCCCTTTTTAGAAAGAGATTGACTATGCACTTATAATTAACCCCCCTTGTAAATGAAAACAAACATTTATAAACAATCATTTTAGGAATTTTGGTATAATTTTCTCCAAACTGCTTCATGCTATTTGATGAACGAAACATTTTTAGGTTTTATGAAGACCTTTCAGGGGGTTTTGTTCCATCAAAACACATTAGCCTGAAAGGAATCCACAGGTTCCAATCCTCTGTAGAAACAAAAGTAGAACCTCTTTTCCAAAGTAACATGTTCTTAGACTCAAATTTTGAAGTCAAGATACTTTTAAAATATATATGTTGGCTTACCTTAGCAGCCCCCAGAATCAAATGCCTCTCTGCAGTCAAAAATTCAAAAGAAAGAGACGCGGCGGAACAAACCTCGGCGCTGCGCAGACGCGGCGGAACAACCCGGCGCGGCGCAGACTGCGTCGGAACAACCTCGGCGCGGCCAGACGCGGCTGAGACCTACAGACACCAGCGAGCAGAGGAGGATCACGGGGCGCGAACAGTGAGCCTAGTCGTATCCCCTGAAGACCACCTTGTAAAGGGAGAGTGTTCTTGCCCCGGGGGCTGGACACAGGAAACGGAGCCGGGGGCACTCCCTGATCACCTTGATTCCCCGGTTAGCCTGCGAGGGCTTCTACCCTCTGCTGGGGCTGCTCCTCCTCTTGCTGAGACCTCTCTCTCCCTGGCATATCCCAGATTGCGCCCAGGGTCCTCCGTTGCTCCCCCCTTCCGCTGGGTGCGGGACCACCAAATTTAACCTGTTTGGGCACTGGATAGGGAGCTCAGAGCAGAGAGCACCACGAGTTCCTCTGTTTTGGTGGCTGGCCTGCAGAGGGTAGGCCTTTTCTTGGCGAGGTCCCTGGCAAACCAGGAGCCTGGTCCTGGTCCTGAAGACCCTTCAGAGCAGTGAAAGAGAGTCTTGGCCAGTGGCAGGACTCAAGAAACGGGGAGAAGGCATTTTGGAAGCAGGGGCCCCCTGGCCAGCAGGAAAACCCGTTCCTGCATTAAAAGACACATTAGACAGCATCGATAGGACGAGATGGGCAGGCGCCAAGGCAAGAATTCACCCAATAATCTGAAAAGCAACATGAAAACACCAGAACCCAATGACCTCACAACAGAAGGACTTGAACACCCTAACACAGAAGAAGTGGAAAAAAATGACTTTATGAAAGCAATAGAGTCCCTTAAACAACATGTAAAAAACACCTTTATAGAAATAGAGGAGAAGTATGACAAAAAGTTTGAAGAAGTGAGTAAAAAGGTTGAAGAAATGAGTAAATACGTACATGAGACCCTGGGGAAAACAGTTCAAGAATTGAAAACTGAAATGGAAGCAAGGAAGAAAAACACAGACTGAGGACCAGCTGGATATGGAAAATCTAAGTCAACGAGCAGAGTCTACAGAAACAAGCATAATCAATAGAATACAAGAGATAGAAGAAAGAATCTCGGATTCTGAGGACAACATAGAGAAAATAAATGCACTGATCAAAGAAATCAGCAAAGCCAACAAATACTCATCACAAAACACCTCAGGAAATATGGGACACAATAAAAAGACCTAACATAAGAATAATAGGGATAGAAGAAGAGAAGAATCACAGCTCAAAGGCCCAGAAAATATTTTTAACAAAATTATGGAAGAAAACTTTCCCAACATAAAGAAAGATAATTCCTTTGAATATCCAAGAAGCATACAGAACACCAAACAGACTGGATCAAAGAAAAAACATCCCTCGCCATATAATAATCAAAACACAAAATATACAGGTTAAAGAAAGAATATTAAGAGCTGCAAAGGAGGGCCGGGCGGTGGTGGCGCACGCCTTTAATCCCAGCACTTGGGAGGCAGAGGCAGGTGGATCTCTGTGAGTTCGAGACCAGCCTGGTCTACAAGAGCTAGTTCCAGGACAGGCTCCAAAACCACAGAGAAACCCTGTCTCAAAAAACCAAAAAAAAAAAAAAAGAGCTGCAAAGGAAAAGGGGCAAGTAACTTATAAAGGTAAACCAATCAGACTTACACCTGACTTCTCTATGGAAACTATGAAAGCCAGAAGGTCCTGGATAGAGGTTCTGCAAAAACTAAGGGACCATGGATGCAAACCCAAACTACTATACCCAGCCAAGCTATTGTTCACTATCAATGGAGAAAACAAGACTTTCCAAGATAAGAACAAATTTAAACAATATGTAGCCACAAACCCAGCCCTACAGAAAATAATAGGAAGGAAAATCACAACCTAAGGAATCTAGCATTGCCAACACTGCCTACAATAACTCAGAGCGTCTAGCGAACCTTCACCTGCACACCTCAAAGAAGGGAGACACACAAACGCTACTACCAAAACCAATAATAATAACCGGAGTAAACAACCACTGGTCATTAGTATCACTTAATATTAATGGCCTCAATTCACCCATAAAAAGGCACAGGCTAAGGGATTGGATACAAAAACAGGACCCAACATTCTGCTGTTTGCAAGAAACACATCTCAACCACAAAGACAGGCATCTACTCAGAGTAAAGGGGTTGGGAAAAGGTTTATCAAGCAAATGGACCTAAGAAAAAAGCAGGTGTGGCCATACTAATTTCTAACAAAACTGACTTCAAACTAAAAGTCAATCAGAAGAGATCGAGATGGACACTTTATACTCATAAGAGGAACAATTCATCAGGATGAAGTCTCAATTCTGAATATCTACGCCCCTAACATAAAAGCACCCACCTATGTAAAAGAAATATTACTAGAACTCAAGGCAGACATCAAACCACACACCTAGTAATAGGAGACTTCAATACACCTCTTTCTCCATTGGACAGGTCAATCAGACAGAAACCTAATAGAGAATTAAGAGAATTATTGGAGGTAATGAAGCAAATAGACTTAACAGACATCTATAGAACATTCCACCCAAAAAGGAAAGAATATACCTTCTTCTCTGCAGCTCATGGAACCTTCTCAAAAATTGACCACATACTCGGAAACAAAGGAAACCTCCACAGATACAAAAAAATATCAGTGTCCACCTGTGTCTTATAAGATCACCACGGACTGAAGCTAGAAGGCAATAACAATGCTACCCTCAGAAAGCCGACAAACTCATGGAAACTGAACAGTCAACTACTGAACCACACATGGGTCAAGGAAGAAATTAAGAAAGAAATTAAAGTCTTCCTTGAATTTAATGAAAATAAAGAGACAACATACTCAAACCTATGGGACACGTTGAAAGCAGTGCTAAAGAGGAAAGTTCATAGCACTAAGTGCCCACTTAAAGAAAACAGAGAAAGCATACATTGAGGACTTAACAGCACACCTGAAAGCTCTAGAAAAAGAAAGAAGCAGATGCGCCCAGGAGGAGTAGGAAGACTGGAAATAATCAAACTGAGGGCAGAAATCAACAAAATAGAAACACAGAAAACAGTCCAAAGAATCAATGAAACAAAAAGTTGGTTCTTTGAGAAAATCAACAAGATCGACAAACCCCTATCCAAACTAATTAAACAACAGAGAGAGAACACGCAAATAAATAAGATCAGCAATGAAAAGGGGGACATAACCACAGACACAGAGGAAATTCAGAGAATCATTAGATCTTACTACAAAAGCCTGTATGCCACAAAACTGGAAAATGCAAAAGAAATGGACAGTTTTTTAGATAAGTACCACATACCAAAGCTAAACCAAGACCAGGTGAACGATCTAAATAGACCAGTTAGTCGCGAAGAACTAGAAACTGTTATCAAAAATCTCCCTACCAAAAAAAGCCCAGGACCAGATGGTTTCAATGCAGAATTCTACCAGAACTACCAAAAAGAGCTAATACCTATACTCCTTAATGTATTTCACAATATAGAAGCAGAAGAGTCATTGCCAAATTCCTTTTACGAAGCCACAGTTACCCTGATACCAAAACCACACAAAGACTCAACCAAGAAAGAGAATTATAGGCCCTATTTCACTCATGAATATCGACGCAAAAATTCTCAATAAAATACTGGCAAACCGAATCCAAGAACACATTAGGAAAATTATCCATTA
>CAWTZC010001705.1:0-42433 GCA_963919715.1 Microtus obscurus | reverse complement strand
ACAAAACTCACACAGTGGTATTAAGGTAAAAAAATTTTTTGTGAATACACCTTACTGTTTCATCAACCAAGATATTAAACCCCTATTTTTTTTTGGTTTTTTTTTTTTTTTTTTTTTTTTCGAGACAGGGTTTCTCTGTGGTTTTGGAGCCTGTCCTGGAACTAGCTCTTGTAGACCAGGCTGGTCTCGAACTCACAGAGATCCACCTGCCTCTGCCTCCCGAGTGCTGGGATTAAAGGCGTGCGCCACCAACGCCCGGCTTAAACCCCTATTTTGAAGTAGTAGCCTGTTTATTACAGAAAAGCTAGGTGGAATCTAGCGGTATTTTGGTAGAGAACTTAATGTGATCGACATTCCTTATACTAAACAACAGATTGATTGGTTATTTTAAAATAATGGTTTTTAGGCAATGGTATTTGCTCAATTTGTAGGCCAAATTGATACTTTTTCTAGATGATCTATTGTTACAATTTGTACAAGCATATTATTTTTCTAAATATGTAATGGAAGATCCCATAAAGAACACTATGCTAATTTTTACAGAAGGTTCTTCCAATGGAAGAGCAGCATATATTGCTGATGGTAAAGGATACGCAGAGCAAACAGATTCAGCCTCAGCTCAAATAATTTAGCTTCAGCTTGATGCTGTAGTATTCCAGCTTTATGTAGATAAGGCATTTGATTTATATAGAGATAGTCAGTACCATTTTTAAAGCTCTTCAGGTAATAAAAACAGTTACAACTATTAGGACTAGTAATAATCAGGTTAAGATGCTGTTCCAGCAAATTCAAGATGCCACTCGTCAAAATTGCCAGGTTTTGTGGGTCATATTAGAGCACATTCAAATCTTCCTGGTCCATCGGCTGCAGGTAACACCTTAGCTGAGAAACTTACTCAGTCAATTGCTTTATCTCAGACTGAGCATGCTCAACAATAACATGCTTTACATCATTAAAACAGTAAAAAATTAAGAAAAAAATTTGGATTAACAAGAGAAACTTCTCATCAGATTACTAAGCAATATGATATATGTCTACAATATTTATCTGTACCTCATCTGGGAGTAAATCCTCAAGGCTTGCTTCCTCATCATGGCAAATGGATATTACTCATATTGCAGAATTTGACAAAATAAGATATGTGTTTTGACAATCAATACATATTCAGGTTTCATAATGGCCTCTGCACAGACTGGAGAATCCACCAAGCATGTAATAACTCAATATTTAAAATGTTTTTCATATATGGCAATCTCTAAAATTATAAAGATGGATAAGAGGTCTAGATATGTTAGTAAAGCATTTCAACAATTTTGTTCCCAGTGAAATATTGAACATAAAACAGACATTTCTTATAATCCTCAAGGACAAGGAACTGTGAAGTGTGCCCATGGCTCCCTGAAAACACAACTTCAAAAGATATAAATGGGGGAATTATACCCTCAGTTGCCACACACATAATGCCTTAAATCATGCCCTTTTTACTCTAAGTTTCTTGTATATGGATACCCATGAGCAGTCTGCCATGGAAAGATTTTGGCATGATGGCACCAGAGTGACCTTTGCTAAAGCAAAATGGAAAAACCCTTGCACTGGGTTATGGAAAGGACCCAACCCTGTTTTACTTTGGGATTAAGGGCGCATTTGTGGTTTTTTCACAGGAAGAGAGTGAGGCATGATGGATTCTGAACAACTGGTCTGGTGTATGCAGCAGAAGGATGCCAGTCCTGATGACGTTGTGTCCACTGGTGCCCCCACAGAAGAGTCAGAGTGAGATTGTTAAACCCACATTCCTGACCCTCTAAAGTCACGCTGCAGTCTGAGAAAGGAAGAAAGACCATGGTGATGGTTGGCAATTCCCAGCTTCTTGGTGAACCTACTGCGCAAACATTCAAACCTTAGTGAGGCTGTTTACTTTGGAGCTATCCCAAGAGCACTAACTGAATGTTTGGCAGTTTAACCATACTATATCTTGGGACACAGACTCATTTTTTTGCCAGTATAATGTTCAACTGCTAAGAACTGAGACCTCAGAAAATTTCCCCTCTTGGGGAGAGAGACTTGTTAAAGCACTGGAACACTATTATGGAGTCAAAGAGTGACTGAAGCCCCTCTTCAGAAATGAGGAAGAATGACATACAAGTTTTGCTGCTACTCAGAGACTGGGACAGTTCAAACTTCTCTTTGAAAGTTAAAAGCAATACAACTGGACTATAGAAAAGAAAAAAGTCTCATAGTTCACCCATCACAAAAACTTTTCTTGTTTTGATTAGAACGAATTTAAGAGAGTTAAATTAAATTTGTGTGTTTATTGTTAATTTTCATACTAGAATTATGGTATTGACCTGTTAATGTTTGTAACTGCTTTAGTTCAACATGAAGATATTGCTGATTAGAAAAGGGTTAGAGCTTGTCTGGGAAAAATTTAATGTAATGTCAATGAGTCTTTAGATTTGATATGTTTAATGAGATAAATTTGGATTTTGATGCACCTAAAAACATTTTTTTTCGAGACAGGGTTTCTCTGAGGTTTTGGAGCCTGTCCTGGAACTAGCTCTGTAGACCAGGCTGGTCTCGAACTCACAGAGATCCGCCTGCCTCTGCCTCCCAAGTGCTAGGATTAAAGGCGTGTGCCACCACCGCCCGGCCACCTAAAAACTTTTAAAGACATCCTAGACTAATGTAAAAAGGACATCCCATCTCGGTCATCCTCTGCTCCTTTATTAGGAGATTTGTGGCCATAGGAGCATGTATATCGCAAAGCACTATCTGCTTGCATATTTATATCTTTTTATCTGTGAACGCTCTTGATGGAAAGTTGGCTCAGAAGTACACAGTGCCCAGCTGTGCACTCTCCCTTAACCCTTTATTTACAGAGGCTGGTACTCAATGATGGGTAAGATCTTTTCTCCCTCCAGCAACCTAAGGCAGGACATACATGTCTGTATCAATGATGGACAAGTAGGGAAAGTGGAAGAAGGCTGCCTAAGCCAGGCATTGTTGTCTCCATAGTTCCTAGAAGAAACATGGGCTTTATTAAATAAATTTAAAAGGGTGGAATATGTGGGAGCCCACGGAAGTGGATCCATTTTACCTTGACTAAAGGTCAGAAAGTTGAAGCCTATTCTTGCTCTTTCAAGGTTACTGACAAGAGATTTAACTTAAGATATGGCTACTAACAAAGATATCTTGACCAGCCTGGTCTACAAGAGCTAGTTCCAGGACAGGCTCCAAAACCACAGAAAAACCCTGTCTCGAAAAAAACAAAACAAAACAAAACAAAAAGATATCTTGACCTAAGGTGTGGCTACTTGGTGTTTTGGGTATTAAGATGGTAATCACTTTGTTTCTTATATCATGTCTTTTACTTTCTTTCCCCCTTTTAGATTGGGGTATTTAAAGATCATAAGAAATAAACACGGTCACATTCAATATTCACTGGATTGCCCTCCTGGCACTATCCTATGTCTCTGTATTTCTTTTGTATTTCTGTTCCTCTTGCCTAACTTCCTAATCTTCATGCCCCTACCCTGGAACATATAGAGCCATTAAGGCTGGATCCTGTCAAAGAACCGTGAAAAGATACAAAGCAAGTTCATCAAATGGAAAGGGTACATGGGGAGAAATCAGAAGCAGCCATAGGCAAACTTCTAAAATTCCTCTTCATAGATCAGGACAGACATCCTGAATACCTCCAGCAAGATGGGTCTACCTATGTGAAGTATTGTCTATTGGAAGCTCAATAAAGATTTGGAGCTAGGCACATAAGCATTCAGTGCCTCGCAGGCACCAGATTGTAGACTCTCGGAAGGAAAGAAGGTATTTGGAGAAAACCACTGAGTACATGCAAACCCTGAAGGTGCTGAGAGAAGTCCCTATTATTGGTGGAAAGTTTTATATCCATTCTATGGGTCAAGTTCCGACATACCAGGCAAGGGGCCTTCCTAAGAATAGCAGCCTCAGGCAGTGTGTAAACTCTCCTCTCCTCAGATGTATATAGTTAAAAGTAAACTATGCATATAATGATACTAGAAAATATCTCAATCACAGCACACAGTACAAATATGGGCAAACTCTTTGCTATCTTTCTGAAGTTATAAGATAAGGCACTATTCCCAAATATTGATACAGATGCATATTATTTCACAAAGAGGATCCCATTGAGAAAATGGGGCTTTGGAGGGGCTTAGAAACCTCCACACACCCCAGGTAGAGGCTAGTAATTGCTGATGGCTTCTGGGAGAGGGGAGTCAGCTTTCTTTAAGGGTATGACCCCTGGTGGGTTGACCATGCTCCGGTGGATAATCCCACACCCATGAGTATATGGGCAGCACACATTAGACGAGGTGGGCTATCTATTATCATGGATTTGGGAGGGAATGGAGATCATGAAGTAGATCTATGGAGGAGTAGAGGTAAATATGAGCAAAATAAATTGTAGACACTGGAGAAATTCTCAAAGAATTTACAAAATAATTACTTAAAGTGAAAAAATAGACACTAGAGCTCTAAGTTAGAGCTCTGGTTCCATTCATATATCACAGGATATTTGAGCAACTGCTAAGAAAAATTAACTTGGTAGCCTGAGCTAGGATTTGGTTCTCCCACGGAAGGGGTGAGAACATCTCCTCTTTTGAAACCAGGAGTTGTGGAGGGCGTGCAGGCCCGTTCTGATCCTGAGCACAGATGAGTAATGGGTGGTGTGTGAGTGATGTTTGGAGGTCCATGTCTGGTTATGATTGGCCTGAAATGTTCCCCATGGGCTCGTGTGTTTGAATGCTTGTTCCAGACTGGTGCTGCTGTCCTAGGAGGCTGTGGAACCTTTGGCCCCTGGTTCAGCCTTGAGAAATTTAGCTCAACCCTGCTTTTGTGCTTCCTGTGCTTGCTGGTCTGTCCAGATGTGAGGGGCCTCTGCTACAGGCTCCCTCTCCATGGCCTCTGTCATGACTTCTCCTCTCTGATGCACTGAACCCTCAAACTGTGAACCCAAGCGAATCCTTCCCTCTTAAGCCTCTTCTGATAGAGATTTTGTTACCCTGGAAAGAGCCAGGGTAACAAAGGCAGGGGTGGGTGTACTTTTTCTTAAATTGGAACTCTATTCTTATTTGAATATAATATTTAATGATTTGAGAATTTCATAAATGCATACAATATATTTTGATCATATTCACGCCCACTCCTTTCCCTAACTCCTCTCTAATCCACCCTCATGATCCCCACTCCCTCTGGCTTAGACAGGGCTGCTGAGGCTGTGAAGAGACACCGTGACCACTGCAGCTCTTACAAAGGAAAGCATTTCACTGGGACTGGCTAACAGTTTCTGAGGGTTTAGTTTATCATGGTCAAGGCAGAGAGCATGGTGGCACGCAGGCAGACATGGTCCTGAGAGGTAGCTGAGAGCTCTACCTCCTGAATTCGCAGACAACAGGCAGAGGGCATGACACTGGGCCTCGCCTCTGTTCCCAGTGACATACTTCTTACAACAAGGCCACACCTATTCTAAAATGTCATCCTCCTAATGGTGTCACTCCCTATGAGCCTCTGGAGCCACTTTCATTCAAACTACCATTCCCTCCCAAAATTCATGTCCTCTTATTCCCCCCCTCAGTCTCCCTCTCTCTCTCTCTCTCTCTCTCTCTCTCTCTCTCTCTCTCTCTCTCTCTCTCTCTCTAATAACCCAATGAGTCCAATTTATATTGTCCATATATTTATGGCTGTGGAGTCATTCATTAGGGTGTGGTCAACCTACCATGGGAATACATCTTTAAAAAAAATTGACCCTGTCCCGCAAGCCATCCCTCATACAGAAAGTGGAGATTTCTAAGCTGTGCCTCCTCCAAAGCCCTAATCTCTGGATAGAGTCTTCTTGGTGACAAAATATAGATTCATATCAATATTTGGGGGTGCTTTGCCTTAGATGTCCAGGAAGATATCAAAGGGTTTCACATGATAGGGCTCTAAGTAAAACAAAGCAAGGTCCATAATCCAACACCCATCCCTGCCTCTGCTACCACCTTGTACCGAAAACCTTCCCAGAGTCAGGCTTTACCGTGGCCCACCTGCAGTAGACACGTCCTCACCGATGTGACAAAATCTCTATCAGAAGAGGCTTAAGAGGGAAGGATTCACTTGGGTTCACAGTTTGAGGGTTCAGTGCATCAGAGAGGAGAAGTCATGACAGAGGCCATGGAGAGGGAGCCTGCAGCAGAGGCCCCTCACACCTGGACAGACCAGCAAGCACAGAAAGCACAAAAGCAGGGTTGAGCTAAATTTCTCAAGGCTGAACCAGGGGCCAAAGGTTCCACAGCCTCCTAGGACAGCAGCACCAGTCTGGAACAAGCATTCAAACACACGAGCCCATGGGGAATGTTTCAGGTCCACAACCAGACGTGGACCTACAAACATCGCTCACACACCACCCTTGTTCATCTGTGCTCAGGATCAGAACAGACCTGCATGCCCTCCACAACTCCTGGTTTCAAAAAAGGAGATGTTCTCACCCCTTCCGTGGGAGAACCATTTAGATGGCTCTCCTTGGAGCAGTGCTCAGTGTACAAAGCCAACCACATCCCTTTCTGAGTCAGTCAAGGGCACAATCCTCTGAATCCTCTGTTCCCTTAATGAGCGTCCAACTCTCTGTCCTGTAGGGATGTGACTGCCTGACTTTGCTCTCAAAAGCAGACTCAAATCCTAGCTCAGGCTGCCTTTCTTTGAACAGTTGTTTGATTATCCAGCTGTATGAGTAGAACTACTTTGAAGTCCACCTGAATATATATGAGTCATGGTAAGTGGCTCTCATACCCATGCAAATCCTAATCCTCAGTCCTGTTTCACCCAATAACGACTTCACCTTGTTTACTTGACTTTCATTCTTTCCCCCATTCTTTTCAAGGGACAGGGCTCAAGACATCAGTGCGGGGAGATTGTGCCTCCCTTAATCAATTGGTCCATTCATAAAAAACATGTTTTGGTATTCTTTTCAAATCCAAAACATCACCCTGGTGGGAATTCCCCGTCTGGGATTTTTTTCCCCTATCCAAATTTAGACTCTATCACTGTGTGGTACTGGGGTGTTTCAGAACAAATGACATCATGAAGACCCAGAGACGGATGGTCAGACTTTCTGTGCCTTGTGAACTCAATTCCGTGCCATGCACTGAAATGGAAAGGGGCTGAGCCGTGCAGAGGGAGTTCCTAAGAAGAGTGGGTGGAAGGGCCCACTTTCCCTTCATTAAACAGGAAGCGTCTGGCTGCACACACTGGCAAGGGTACCTAGCAGCGGGCACATGCAACCAGTGCTCAAAACCACAGCAGGTAAGTGCTCTGGCTTCCCAGAGCAGACTTCTAAGCTAGATGTTGAAATAATTTTTCATCCTACCCCACCCTCCAGAAAGGCATGGGATAATGGAATATTTTTAGCATGGAAAAAAATCCTGTAAAAATGAACATATAAATACAGAGGACAGGGCACCTTCCACCACTTGCCAAGAGATCCCTGGAGTGACTGTTATATTTAATAGGCTTTGAAGCCAGTATAGGAGACAGACACAGGTCAGCATGGGTTGGAAAAGAGGACAAAATGAAGAAATTTGTCAGAAGAGAGTTATATATAGCCAGCAAGATGGTGCACACCTGTAATCCCAGAAATTGGGAGGTCGAAATATGAGGGTTGTGAGTTCAAGACTAGCTTGGGCTGACTGAAGCACATGTCTCAAGCATGTGTGCACACATGAGAGAGAGAGAGAGAGAGAGAGAGAGAGAGAGAGAGAGAGAGAGAGAGAGAGGAAGGGAGGGAGGGAGAGCGGGAGAGACAGACAGACAGAGAGACAGAGAGGTTGAGATCACAGGTCACTGAGGAGAGTGATGTAGCTGGCACAGGGTGTGACTCTTCTATGGGCTCCTGACAACTTCAGATTGCTATGACCTTCTCAATATGCCCCTTTCCTCTGTTCTTGTGGCATCCGACACATCCTCCCATCCTGGGCCTCTGTGGAACTTCCTGTTTTCACACACTCCCCACCTCTGCTTCAAGTTAGCAAACAATACTGGTTTTCCTCTCCAACCTACTCACTGCCTCCTTTTGCTGCCTCCTTTTCCTCCCCCCAGACCTCAGGCTGCAGCAGGGGTTATCCTGGGAGACTCTTCTGACACCCCACACCACTTTGTTGGTGAGTGTTATGCGAGAGGGCCTGCTTTTTGGTCTTGGCTGCCCTGACTATCTTACACCTGAAATAACCACACAGAAATTGTATTAATTAAATCATTGCCTGGCCCATTATCTCTAGCCTCTTATTGGCTAACTCTCACATCTTGATTTAACCCATTTCTAATAATCCGTATAACAACACCAGGTTGTGGCTTACTGGGAACGATTCAGCATGTCTGACCTGGCACTCCATGGCGGCTCTCTGTCTCCCTTCTTCCCAGCATTCAGTTCTGTCTACTCTGCCCACCTAAGTCTGCCCTATTAAAAGGCCAAGGCAGCTTCTTTATTCAACCAATGAAAGCAACATAAATACAGAAGGGCCTCCTACACCAGGTGAGTCCTGTTGGCTTAACTTCCTGAACATGCTGAACCCTGGTACTTCTCTATACCCCTTGCTTCTTTTGCTTCCATCTGGTCAGTTCCCCCAGGATCTGTCACCTGGGTCATGGATTGAATTTGTTTCCTGAGTCTCCTACTTGCTTTGCCTCGTCCCTATGACAAGGGCAGAGTGCTTAGGTTGACAGTGTTAAGGCAAAGGTGGATGACATCATTCTCTGCTCCAGGACTTCTACCTTACATAGAAAGTGTCCCAGTTAGCTGCAACTGTCAACTTGGCATAGTCTAAAGTCACCTGAGAAGGGGAATCTTAATTGAGGGTTTTCTCAGATCAGGGCAGTTTGCGGGCATATCTGTGAGGGGATTATCTTGATGTTAGTTGATAGAGGCCCAGTTCACTGTGAGTGGCACCGTTCCTGGGGCAGTCGTCTTGAACTGTATAAGGAAGCTAGCTGAGTATGAGCCTGGACCAGCCAGCCAGCCAGCAGACTCCCTCCACGATTTCCATTTTCAGTTCCTGCTTGAGCTCCTATCCTGATTTCCCTCACTGGCAGGCTGTGACCGGGACCCATGAGCCAAGCAAATCCCTTCTTCCCCTAAGTTGCTTTTGAGTGTTTTATCTCTGTAACAGAGAGAATGCTAGAACAGAGCAGGAAGCCAAACCCTTGTGATGGCCTTCTGGATCCCTCCTGGTCCAGTCCCTTGTTGATGCAGCTCTCTTCCCTAGTGAACCAGGGCTTCAGTGCACTGCAACCCCTCAGGCTCCCGTCAGGTCTCACACTCTCCAACACACTCTTTGGCCCCTGCCTCTTACCCTGCTTTTCCCTTTGCCAGAAACACTTGTCCCTCAGATGCTCTGCGACTCTTCCACTCACTTCCAGCCTTTACCAGGTGCCGCTTTCCTGTTCACGCCACCCAAAAGTGACTGCCTTGACAGTTGTTATGGCCTGGGATTCTCTGTTTCTCTCCCAGCTCTTAACATCATCCTGCTTAGTACAGAGAAAGTTTACATCCTTGTTCGCTACTTATCTCGCACCAGTACGCGGCTCAGAAAGTGGTGGCTTCTTCTCTCCTGCTTGCTGTTTTACTACTGCAGAATACATTGCTGGTATTTTGTTGTTGCTATTATTTTTAATTATTTCATTTATTTAGCTGGGGGAGGGGAACATGTGCATTCCATAGCACATAAGTAGGGGTCAGAGGACAATCGGAAAAGCTGGTGCTCTCCTTCCTTCCATTGAATGGGTCTCTAGGACCAAACTCAGGTCATCAGGCTTGGTAGCAAAGGTTTTAAGCCACTGAATCATCTCACCAGTCCGGAAGCTATTTGTGAATGAATGGCTGATGGTATCAACTAAATCCCGCAACATTGCAGGCCTCCCTGCTCCCAGTGGGACAGACACGAGTCTTGTCCCATCTCTGGGGACAAGACACCTTACACTTCTCCTGAGCCTCTTTCTACCCAGGCATGGCGTGGAGCTGCTTCTGCCTACACTGTGGATCTGACTCAAGGAATGTCTGAGGTATGATGATGGTACCCCGGCTCTCTGAAGTCAGGAAAGCCCTGGCCAGCTTCTCAAAGCCCCGTGAGATAAGTGGTTTTGGGACACTCTCCACTTATTACTTTGTGAAATTCTTCTGAAGACGACATAAGATCCTGTTTGTGTTATTTCTACTAGTGTCAATGTATCTGTATCTTTGCTTCTCTGGGGGATTCTATGGACTGACAGAACCTTCAAAGAGCCTGTTCCTTTCAGTCAACCCAGCCCACTTGTCCACAGCCACATCCTTCTTTTAGGTTCCTCTGGTTCTGCAGAAAAACATCTTGATGAAACCAGATGAGTTAGAGACAGTCGCTCCAAACAAGAAATCTCAAGTGGTCACCTGTGCAAGTGACGCTGTCACAGGGACTTCTGTGCAGACACCAAACCAATGGCAACCATGAGGTGAATCACTAGCTAAGTCACTGAACCCATTGGAGACCTGTAGGCACCACAGGCTCTTCTGGGTCTCTGGGTCGTTGTAAAAGCTGCCTCCAAATATACAGTGTCCCTTGCCTCCCCCGATACCCTCTTCCCTGACAAATAGCCCATAGTGCCCTTGAGGCCAGCCCCCCTCAGGAAGGTTTGCAATGCCCCTCCTCCACAGTACTGAGCCCACCTTAGGTGCTCAGCTCACCACGACACACTTGTGCTTCACTTTGTCTGCCAAGTTATGAGCCTGACCTTTAGCCCTGACCATGGACCCTGTGATCAGGAGCTTTGTTCCGGTCATCTTGGTGAGCTGGGTGTCTAACAAGCATCTGGATGTGGTGGAATGGGATAATATTCTCTGAGTGACTGGACAGGTGGGTAGTTAGAAGGATGGATGGCTCAGTAAGACACTGAGCAAAGGCAGCCTCCACGGGGAGAGAAGATGGTAGATCAGGAGAAGCGTGCCTGCAGGGGAATGGGCCACCTCCCTGCTGCTGGTCCTCTCCTGTCTTCCTCCTTGCACTATTTTTCCTCTGAGCTTTCTCACCCATCTGCTTGGCCCTTCCCATCCCGGTATTTCTGATTCCTGGAGCAACGGTTCCAAGTTGTGTGCCAAACGCGACAAGCTTTTCCAAGAATGTGTTTCTTGCCCGTGGCTTTTCCCACCGGTTTTCTACAGCTGTCGTGTCTCCATGATGCAGCTTGTCTATCTGGACCTGGGTGCGGTTGCCTTCCAGAAACATGCAGCTTTTCTGTATGGCTAGAGAATCTGCAGGCTGCTCATAGAGCCTCCTCCTCTGGTAGCAAAAAGAAAACGCATCCCTTGTTGCCACGGAAACATGGTATTTCACATCAACAGAAAACAGAAGCAATGTTAAAATTTCTTGCGGCTGTGGTGCTAGCACAGTCCACAAAACGCTTGTCATGCAAGCTTGGGGACCTGAGTTAGATCCCCGGTACACTTGTAAAACAGCTGGGGTTGGCATGAGTTTCCAACCCCATTGCAAGGGAGGTGGAGGCATGAGCAACCCTGGGGCTCGCTGGCCAGCCATCCTACTTACTTGGTGAGCTTGGGACCAGTGAGAGACCCTGCTTCAAAAAACAACATGTAATGACAATCTGGGATGGACCTCTGTCTTACCCCCCCACACACACAAACACTCACACACACACACACACACACACACACACACACACACACACACAAACGCACCACTTGCCTTGTAGGACAGTAGCTCATGTTACTCACAGAGCCTAGATGTGGAGAAAAGGTGTGGGGAACGTCTGGCCTCGGGCTGCTGGCTGCATTTTCTCCCAGCCTTCTGCAAACATGACAAACGGTGATTACGTTAATGAGAAAGATTCTTATCGGTCAGCGATGCCTGTCTGGAAGCCACCCGGAGCCAGCTGGAAGGCACACAGGCAGGGAGGCATTTTACAAGAATGCCCTGCTCTGGGCATCAGAATACACCTGGGTGTCTTACCTTACGAGTTTCCCTTTGAAGCGCCTGCCTCTGCTCCCGAACACTGACGAGGTTTCAGAGGAAGTGTTCTGCGTTCTGTTCTTGTTTTACATTGTTGACCGAAGTCGTAAAGTCACAAGACATGAGAGGAAAAGACCCTGGGAGATTAGCTGTCTAACCTCCTTTTTTCTTTCTTTCTTCCCTTTTTATGGCAAGGAAACTGTCAGAGAGACTTTAATTTTGGATTTTATGAGGCCTGTTTGTGTTGACATGACAGATGACTCTGCTTCCCAGACTGCCTCATAAAAAGCAGCAGCTTGCTTCCTGATTGGGCGGACTGGGAAGACAGCTTTGCCATCTTAACTTCCTGCCTCATATCCTTCCCCGGATGTTGGATGTAATTGGAGATTTCTACCCATGGCCTCTCCTCAAAGGAAGAAAAATATGGACTAATGTGAGCTACTGCCCGTAGACAGGACTGCCTGGAACCCTCTAGAACAAGCGGGGGCACCTATGGTCCCTGGAGTGTCGGTGGGCTTCTCTTTAAATGTATCAATTCCTACAGGATAATCTGCAGTGTCCCTTCTGGGGGGCGGGGCAAGGGACTGGGGGCGGAGTCTTGACTGTGGACCTTCATGGTTTAAGAGTTGTGTAGCTCTCATGGGACAGGGAGCCGGTAGGCTGCAAGTTAGAATATGATAAAAATACACAGTTCGCACATAGAAAAACAATATCACAACCTGTTTTCAGAGCCCGCGGATAAGATCTGGACCGGAAAACTGGCTGCACATGATAGCTGGGGTTGGCCGTACTGAAGGGCGGTGAGCTGACTCAGCAGAAAAGAGTATTACTAAGGTCGGAATGGCAGCTCGGGCTTGAGATTGTGGAGGCAGTGAGCAAGCTATGCCTTTCCTTCCCCTTTTTGATATAAACTTTATGTTATGCCCCTTAATCCCCCCAACCCCTCCCCGCCCCGCCATGACATGTGCTCTGTTTAAAAAGTCAGGGGTTAGAGAGAGGACCCGGCAGTTAAGATGATGTACTTCCTTTGCAGAGGACCTGAATTTGGTTCCCAGAGCCCACTAGCGGCCTATAACTCCTGCTTCAGGAGATCGGCTGTCCTCTTCTGGCCCCTACAGATACATCTAGTGGACAACCCAACATAGATCCGTGTGTACACTTTTTGAAAATCTTAACAACAATTTGAAAACTTAGGGTTTCTAAGGTTGTACAAATCTTTAAAATTTGTCCGTGCGTGAGTGTATGTGTGTGTGGCACAAACGTGTGATTCAGAGGACAACTTGTGGGAGTCAGTTCTTTCTTCCCTCCCGGGCCCTATTCCCGAGGTTTGTAATGTTTCTTCCGTATCTCACCAGCAACCTCCCTCTCCACAGTGATGAAGCTACGTTAACAATAAGCTTTGGCCTGGAGGAACACTAAAGTGGGGATTATTTTGTGGAAATAGATGGGCGATTTGACAGAAGAAGGGAGCTGTTGGCTGACAAGCTAGACTGTCTAGCAGATGAAGCTCCAAGACTTGCTGTTATAATCTGCCCAGGATGGCATACACAAACAGCAAGGATCACCTTGAATGGTAGTCACTGTTCACCCAACAGAGCATAGCTCTACATAAGGAGGCTTTTAGCCATCACTGAGGGATGCAGAGGTGAGGAGGGCCAGAATGAGTAATGAGGGCAGAAGGGCTTGATAATAGGTGTCCATCCGAAGTCCTACTGTCCTGGCACTAGTGCCATCACCAGTATTCTAATGTGGGACTCAGGTGGCAGGTGGGACTTTTACACACAGCAGATCAGGGACATGCTCACTACCGCTCACCCCCAGCTGATGGGGAAACCAGCTGAATGTCCATGTCCAGAAGCAGAGAGGTACCAGTAAGGGAAATGGTTCTTGTGCATTGTCCCTCGCAAGGCTGTATGGATCTGTCCTCCCAGGCCCCTCGCCTTGTGTGGGAGCTGAGAGCTCTCCGTATCCAATCAGAAGATAGCCTGTTTCTTCTTTTGTCCTTATTGTGGTGAATGGCACTGATTTAAATTTCCAAATATTATGCCAACATTGTATCCAGGATGAAAGGCACGTGGCCATGGTGCGTTATCTTTTATGTTATCAGATTTCGTTCACTAAAATACTACCAAGAATTTTTATGTCTGTGTTCATGAGGGGCTTGAAATGGAATTTTATTTTTAAAAAAGATTTTATGTGTATGTGTGCGCATCTGTGTATATGACATGTGGTGTTCACAGAAGCCAGAAAGGGTCACATTCTTTAGAGATGGCATCATGGGTCGTTGTGAGCTGCCACATGGGTGCTAGATTCAAACTCAGGTCCTCTTCAAGAGCAGCAAGGGGTCTGAACCACCAAGCCATCTCGCTAGCCCTAGGGTATTTTCTTTTCCATGTTGTTCTTGAATTTCATGTCAGAGTCAGGTCGGGCTTAAGAGTGAGTTGGGAAGTGTGTCTATCTGCTGAAAAATTCTATTAGAGTTAGTGGGGAGTTAGTATTCTTTCTCCCCCCCCCCTCTCTCTCTCTTAACAAAACAGAATGCTAGATCATCATGTTTCTTGAACTTCGACTGTTTCAACTAACTGGTCCATTCATCTAAGCTGCTAAGTGTGTGTAGACTTGTTCATAAATTCCTTTCAGATTCTGCCAATGTCTATAGAATCTGCAAATGTGTCTTTTTGTATTTCTTGATATCATTGTACATTCTGGGTTTTTGTTTTGTTTTGGTTTTTTTTGCTTATTATGTTTTGCTTTGGTTTTTTGAGACAGAGTTTCTCTGTGTAGCCCCTGGTTATCCTGAGACTCAGATTCACCTGCCTCTGCTTTCCAAGTGTTGGGATTAAAGGTGTGCACCATCACCACCCAGCTCTTTTTCCATATTCATGTTATATGTATAGCGTAAGTGTATGCACGTATGTTTACATGTGTATGGGCATGTATGATTGGGTTAGTGTGCACTTGCATGTGAAGGCCCATGCTGGAGATTGGTATAAGGACTCACCCTCCATGGCTTTTCTACCTTCTTCATTGAGGCAGGGTCTCTCAGTCAAACCCAGAGCTGTTGGTGAGCCTACTCTCATTAACTAACTTACTCTGTGGATCCCTGTATCTGCCTCCCCAAGGCTGGGATTCCAGGTGGGCTGCCATAGTCACGAGGCATTTCTGTGGGTGCTGGGGAGCCAAACTCTCCGACAAGCACTTTAACCAATGAGGTATCTCCCTTCTTTTTTTTTTTTTTAAAAAAAAACTTAATTATTCTAACCAGAAATCATGAATTTTGTTCATTTCTTTAGAAATGAGAATTTTACTTTCTACTAATTAAAAAACCCTTCTCTGTGTGTACTGTTTGTATAAGTACTTATGTGCACCCCACACATACTTCATGCCTGAGAGCATCAAGAGGGGCTCAGATCCCTTGGAACTGGCATAATGAGTGGCTGTGAGCCACCATGTGGCTGCTGGGGACTGAAGGTGGGTCCTCTGCAAGAGCTACAAGTGTTCTTAGCCACTGAGCCGTCCCCCCAGCCCCAGCTTTTCATTCATTTTGAAGTTTATTTTGCATGTTTTCCTTTTTCTCTGCTTTCCTTTCCTTTCTTGGGGGTGGTCACTGTTGCTGCTGTGAGTTGGGGCTCACTTAATCTGGAGCTGCCCTGGCACACTCCCTCTCAGCATCCCCCTGCCCCAGACCCCCCAGGGCTGGGATCAGAAGTCTTTGCCTCCAGCCTCACTCTCCAATAATACCAATTTGAGAATTTTCTGTATATTTTCTTCAAATAGTAAATTTTACATTTATTCTAGTGTGTGTATTTGTATGTGGGAAGAGCATCTTGTACCTATGAAGGTCAGAGAACAACTTGTGTGAGTTGTGTTTCTCCTTCTGCTGTTTGGATTCCAGGAAATGAACTTAAGCCAACAGGCACAGTGGCTAGCATGCTTACCTGCTCAGTCATCCCCGTGACCCAAATATTATTTTATTAGTATATTCCTATATTTGAGCTATTTTGTTTTTATATTCATCTGGCTCAATTTAAAAGTTTTCTTATGTGTTAGTTTCCATATACTTGGTTGTTTTCCAGGTATTTTAATCGTTTAAGAAAATAAGCTTTTAATTCCATTGTAGTTAGAGAATCCTTTGAAAAAACTGAATTATTTCTAATTCCTGGTGGCTTGTTTCATATCCTAGAATAATCTCTGTCTCATACATATTCTTGTGAAGAGAATGTGTGTCATGTTGTTGGGTGGAGTCTACGAGTAGAAATATATGATGTTTGATTTATAGTGTTTATTGTTTTGGTCGGGTCGTCTACGCTTTTAGCGGGTTTATACATGTGTTATCAGTTACTGAGAGATGCAGAAATGTGATTCTTCTTTCAGGTCTATCAGTTTTTAGTCCCTCTAGTTTGAGCCTCTGTGACTTGAGAATTGTGATGTCTGTATCCAGTTCTTCTGTGTCGCTAAGACCACGATTCCCGACAGAAACAACTTAAAGGAAGGAAGACTGATTTCAGCTCCTGGCTTCAGCCTGTCACACCCTCCAGCCACCAGGAACCAAGCTCCTCTAGCAGGCTCTCCTCACCATGACGGACTGAAACTGAGAACAGGCCGGAAGTGGGCCAAGACCACCTACCCTGGGTATGCCCACTACTCAAAGTTTCCAGAACCTCCCAACATGGTGATATCAGCTCAGAATCAAGCATTCAAACCACGAGACTGGGGGCTGAGGAGATGGCTCAGTAGGGAGAATGTTTGCTGTGCAGGTATGGGGACCTGGTTTCAATCCCCCAAACCTGTGTAAAAGCCAGGCAGGGCAACACATATCTGTAACTCCAGCACTGGTTGCACAGAGAGGGACAGGATTCCAGGGGACTACTGGCCAGCTAGACCAGTAAGACCCTCTCTCAAAAATATAAGTTTTAGAGCAATGAAGAAAGACACCTGACATTGACCTCTGGCCTCCATATGTGAACACACGGGTGTGGACACATGGATGCACATGTATGGGTGCTTGTACTTACACACACAGAGACACACAAATACACACAAATCAAGGTGATTGACACCTGAGGAACTATGCTCAGTTCTTTTGACCTGCACACCCATTAACATACACACAAATGTACCTATACATACACATAAAATGATGAACAGCATTTAGGTTTTGCCTCTCTTCAGTATCGACTGTTGTTACCATCAGAAGGTTACACTATCATTTCCTTGCTTGTTACAATTTCTTCTTAATCTCTTTAGACATTATTTCTCTTCATCTTCAGTTAAACACTTTCCTTATTAGATTTCAAAATTTCTTGATTCCTGATAAACTTGTCTAGCTTTGTAAAATTTCCCTTAAATACTGGTTTTGATCATCGCCTAGTAGGGCTCCAGGTTGCCCTAGTTCTGCCTGAATTAGGATGCTACTATACCAGCTCAAGCCCTGAATAAAAGGCAAAGGGTTCTGATGTCTTTGTGATTGGTGGAAAATAACCAATAGTTAATGAACATAGGCAAAATGGCTTAGTAAAGCATTAGACTGTAAATCTAAGCACAGAGGATAAAGCCTCTTTTTTTTACCAGGCCTTTCGGTGATAATCTCATCGAATTGCACATTCGAAGGTGTAGAGAACTGAGTCTACTAAGGCTTCTCCCTCCCCCTTTCTGATAGGCAGGGAAGTAGAGTGAAGCCAGTGTAGGGTGTTCAGCTATTAACTAAAAGTTTATAGGTTTAATTCCTAGCAATCTACTTGAGGATTTAGCTTAATAAAAGCAATTGATTGCACTCATTAGCTGTAAGATGGAGTTTTGTAGTCCTTATCAGAAGTTAACCTTTATAGGTTTGTGTAGGGCTTTGAAGGCACTTGGACTGAGTATCTTAAACTTCTATTATAGCAAGAGTAGAGGGGATAGTGGGAGGATTATTGTGCTTATGATTATTAATGGTGATAAGATATTGTTAGTTTTTGTGTGTGTTTGGAGTTACTGTTTGTGGGAAATGTGGTGAGTGAGGTTGAGTAAATTAGGCATGTATAGAAAAATAGGTTGATTAAGGCGGTTATTGCTATTAATGTGGCTAGGATTAGGTTATTATTTTTTAGGAGTTCTGTAATGATAGCTCATTTGGGTCAGAATCCTGTGAGTGGGGGAAGTCCTCCTGCTGATAGGAGGAGTAGTGAGATTATGGGGAGTGCTATTGGTATTTTTTTCATATAAGTGATATAGAGGTGATTGATGTAAATGGGTGGAAGTGAAAGATTCTAAACATAGGAATACAATAATGTAAATTAGTAGATTTAGGATTGTGAGGATGGGTTGCAGGGCAAGATGGAAATTATTCAGCCTATATGAGCTGAGTAGGCTAGGATTTTTCGTGTTTGTGTTTGGTTTAGTCCATTTCAGGCCTCAGCTGGGCCTGTAAAGTTGGCCTTAAGATGCTTCTGGCTTATTCATTTTAATAACTTTATGGGTTCTTTTCTTAACTTAAAACTCATCTAATTGTGCACTATGGCACTCAGACTTGTGGGGTCTACTTTTAAGTTAGCATCAGGAACTGTGAAGACGGCTGCTGAGATCTCAGCAAGCTAAGGGCACTTGCTGTCAAGTCTGAAGTCCCAAGTTCAGTGCCTGAGATCTTCATGGTCGATTGAGAAACACAATACACACGTTGTCCTCTGAGCTCCACAGGCATGCTGTGGCATGCACGTATGTTCCCTCCCAATACGTAGATGTGATAACAATATAAGCACTGTGGAGAGCAATGGATCAGCTACGGGTTCAGAAGAGAGGACAGACTTCCGGCTCCACGTCATAGGACCTCACCACTTACCTTTCTCATGGCTTGTCCTGGTTCCTCCCGAACTGCACAGGGAATAACGCATGCGTAAAGGTTCCTTCCGAACTGCACAGGGAATAACGCATGCGTGAAGCTGGAGGAGTCTGCAAGGGATTTAAGTCACCACTGAGGGTCAGTGAGCTTGAGAAATTCAAAACTTAAAAGCAAATTTTTATTATTATTTCATATGTATGGCTGTTTTGCCTGCATGTATGTCTGTGTACCACATGTGTGCCTGGTGTCTGCAGAGGCTAGAAGAGGCTATTGGATCTCCTGGAACTGGAATTAACCAATGGTTGCAAGTCATCATGTGGGTGCTGGGGATCAAACCCGGGTCCTCTGGAAGAGCAGCCGGTGGTCTTAACTGCTGAGCCATTTCCCCACAAGAAGCTTCAAATTTTTCTAAGTGGGGCTGTGAGACAACCCAGCTAACCTTTGCTCCAGACAAAGAGCCCATCTTTATCATACTGGACAGTATTCAACCCTGCCCTCTGCTGGGGAGGAAGATGCTGGCTTTGTTTTTATGGGATATTCTTTAAAATCCCTGAAAAGATAGCTCAGAACAAAAGCCAGCAAGTGCCTCTGCTTAGAAGAGCACAGAAAACTCTGGGACCCGTGCGTGCTTGTCTCTGGTGATTGGCAGCAATGAGGTGAAAGAACATTTTTGTTTTAGAACCTGATGCTGATTTATTTTATTTTTCATGCATGTGTGTGTTTGTACGTGTGCATTTGCACACTTAGGTGCAAAAATGCCCAGTGTAACCCCAAGTGGGCATGGCAGGTCCCCTGGAGTTACAGGTATTTGTGAGCTGCCCAATGTATTGGTATCCAAATTCTGGTTCTCTCATAGAGTAGAGAGTGCTCTGAACCACTGAACCATCTCTCTAGAAAGGAGAGAGAGAGAGAGAGAGAGAGAGAGAGAGAGAGAGAGAGAGAGAGAGCGAGCGCAAGAAGAGCTTATGAAAGTCAAGAAGCCAAGGCCCACCTCCATTGGCCCACTTCCTCCATCAAGGCTCTACCTCCTAAAGGTTCCAGAGTATTCCTTAACAGTGCCACCAGTTAGGGACCAAACATTCAAATATTCATATTTAAACCTATATATTCAAACACATAAATTTTCTCCTTTACACCCCAGTATAGAATCTATTTGACTCTGGATTCAATGTACCAAAGTATTGTTTTGTTTTTGTTTATTAAAATTGGGAAAATATGAATGTGTGATGATATTAAATGACATTTCATATTACGGTATGATGTACTTCATGGTGGTTATTATACATTTTAAAGGTATTATCATTTATATATATGTTAATAGCCTGAAAGGTTGATATCTAGAATTTGCTCTAAATACTGTCCCCAAAATTATGGTTTATAAATATGTAATAGGCAATGAAAAGTTTGAATGATTTCTCTTGAAAGCTTAAGATGATGTTAATTTAATTAAATTTTTTTAATCATTAAAAATGCAGTTATAAATTCACCATGGCTGTGCTTTGAGCTCTTCAAACATGGCCAAACCTACACTTCCACTAGAGCCCAATCTAAGGCCACAGAACAATGGACTTATTCATTTCTTTGATAATTCATGAGCTTGTTTCACACCTTCCTAGGGGATATAGGCATACATATTTTAATATCTTCCTAAGGTTTCAGTTATATATGTTTATATCTTCCCAGGCGGGGAATAATGTTACGAGCCCCCAAAGAGGAAATATACACGCTCAGCTCCACAAGCTGTCAAGCCTGGATCAGTGCTGATCCCTTTGCAGTCTGGGCACAGGGCTTACCATCAGGTGAGGTCAGTTCCAACACTGAGAATACCACAGTACCATTTTCAAGGTGACACGTCCCTCCAGGTTTTGCCAATATTATTGTTGCTGTTGTTGTTTGCGACCTGATGCCTTCTAGGAAATGGTGTACTGCTGAAGTCACCCATTGCCAAGACTACAGAATCCGATGTCCTGTGGGCATGATGTGCCAACCGGGTCTGTTCTTCCTAAAGAATTCCATACTGAGTATTGGTGTTTAATTATTGAGATGAATTGGGCCGGCTGCTGCTTTCATTTCCTGTGAGATGAAGCACTGGGAATGGGCCCTACATTCTTCCATTCTGGTGTGTTTGACTAATTCGTCTTCTTTAAAGACCTTCACTGTGAGCCAGCTGTGTGTCCCACTGGTACACACACTGAAATCCTAATCTCCAAAGCCCTGGTGTTGGGAGGTGGAGCTTTTGGGGGTTGGTCATGATTTAACCCCATGAGTGGTGTCAGTGCTCAAGCAGAAGAGACCTCTGGGAGTGTGTCTGTCCTCCCATCTCATGAGGGCATAGCAAAAAGTTGCTCTCTATGAAGAACGAGCCCTGACCAGATATCCAGCCTGCTGACACCTTGCTCCTGGTCTGCCAGCCCCCAGAACGTGAGAAATAAAGGCGTATTTCTAAGCCACCTACTTATGGCACTTTGGTATCTCAGCCTACTGAATCTTCCACTCAATGGTTTTTGTGCAATCATGGATCCAGATTAAATATTGGAATGTTTGCCCGCCTAAATTATTATGCACAAATCACATTACTAAGCAAAGCTTTCTTCTCTCTTTCTGATAAAGTTTGTTAGTTACTATCCAGAATTATTGCCTTATCTGTTCCTTCGTTCTGTTTTCCCACTCAGAAACAAACATATGTGCACCTATTGATATTTTTATGAAATAGTAATTTATTGGGAGTGACAAAATACCTGTATAAAAATGATGCTCATTTAAAAATTCATTATCAAGAGATATGCCCAGAATTGAATACCTTTTCAAAAGTCACCACCAGGGCTGGAGAGATGAATGGTTCAGCAGTTAAGAGCACTTGCTACTCCATGGAAGCTCCCAACTGCCTGCAACTCCAGCTCCAGGGGATCTTCTGGCCTCCGTGATCGCATGTGTGTGCCTCTCTCTCTCTCTCTCTCTCTCTCTCTCTCTCTCTCTCACACACACACACACACACACACACACACACACACCATACCACATATGAAAATAAAAGTAAATCTTAAACAATTACCCCAAGTTTTAATTTTATATAAATTTATATATTTCATACTAACTTTAATTTTTCTTTTGGAGGTATAATTATGAGTCCATTGGTCCTTCATAGGCCTAACTCATTTCAAGTTTCCTTAATACAATTAGTATTTTGTGCACAAAGAGTCCCAGCCTCATGCACAGAGACCTTTAGTTGGGTCCTTTGGTCTTCGGCTACTACCCCTCATATGTTTTTAAATAAAACCCTTACTTTCTGGGAACAGCAGGCGAGTCCAGGCTCATTCCAACTCTCTTGACACAAGGGCTCATCTGTCCTCTGAGGGGTCCTGGTTTCTTTTACTTCACGACAGTGTTACACAGCAGGCTTGGGAGGATGCAGATGAAAGGAACCCAGGAGGAATCCTGCCAAGGCTGCTGGACCATCTGCTTTGGAAAATGACTGCTCCGATAAATCATGGTTTCCTCTGTTTTTGATGCTATACATGGTTGAGGATGTAGCTGGGCTGGCAGAGAGCTTGCCCGGCATATAGAGCTGGCAGAGTGCTTGCCCCAGCACTGCATAAAGCCAGGTATGACCATGCACCTCTGTAATCCCAGCACTTGAGATGGGAAGGCGGAAGGAGCAGAAGTTCAATGCCAGCTACACAGTGAATTTGAAGTCAGCCTAGGCTACGTGACCCTGTTTCAAAGCAAGAAAGGTGTGTATCATAAAAATCCCACCTTTCATATAGTAAGTGGTGGTCTCCCAGCACGAATGCTGTGTTCTCTATACCAACAGCCAGGTCAGCAAACAGGTGACTGAACATAGTTCAAGCCTGTCCCTGAGGGCCAGGACAGTATGAGATACATAGGAATTAACTCTCTCTACTCTGTTGTCTCAGCCTTAGGGCCTTAGATGCTGCTTGTCCAAATACTTTACCTCCCTTGCCACATAACAGCACTGGAATAATTTATAGAGACAGTGACAAGATTTTAAAGGGCTACTTTTATCCTTCTCTTTGGCAATCAACTCCCCAAATTAGAATACCCTGGGAATGTTATGCTATGAGAAGAAAAAGTTCCCGGTGCCAGCCAGGGGTAGGGCCTGTCTCCTAGACAGAGGTTGACATTCTACAGACCTTGCCAGAGAGACAGGAGCTGAGAAAATGATGGGTGGGACCACATCTTGCCAAGGACTACTAAGTTATGCACACGCCTGGTCCTCCATTTAAACCTAGACCTCGTGCCAGGACATGGAAGATGGACTGTGGTGGTGGGGATAACACATGCGTCACTGGACCTCTTAGTTTCTCTTCCCAAGGTCCCTCATTGAATACGTGCCCTTTTATGCCTTTTACTCTTATCTTGTCTACTTGGCTCACCTGTTGGGGACAGGTGGCCGGTCCTGGTTGGTTAGAGCTGCCAAGTTCTGACCCCAGCCCAGGTGATATCTTTCTGAAGATGTTTCACGTTCAGTAGGGCCTGGCTTATACCTATGCCATGCTCCAAAGAAGTCCATTAGAACAGTGGCTACTCAAATCTGCTGCTCCATTTCAGCGCGGGGGAGACATCTGTAAGCCCTTGACATCTGAAGATGGGCAGATGAGTATTTCAAAGCCATGCGGAGAAGTCTTTGGATTGTTCTTGTTGTAGAATAATTTCTTCATGTTAATATGGGCTTCTATCATTTGGCATTTGACCGGGCAACCAGGTTAAAATAGATTCCTTGCCTGACTTCAGGGACTGGCTCAGAGGTACTTGACTCTAATGACACCAATGACCAAAATTTGGTCCCCAAATGTGATAGGCAGAAGAGTCACTATGGGAGCCTGTTCAAAGACTGGAATGGAGACAGGCGACTAAAACTTAAGACTTCACATACTCATTAAAAAGCAATTCCCTGGGCTAGGCATTTCCAGGTCAGTCTTCAAGAAAATATCTCCCAGGGTAACAAATGAGTCTTTGCTAACCTTTAGGTACATGTCTTGCCAATCTGGAACGGTCTGTTGCTTGCGTCAGGCGTAGGTCCATGGAAGTCACCATCACCAACATAAGTTCTCAGGTCAGGTATCTAGTTGATGTGGGATTCCTGTCTGTATGCTGTGAATCCCATTGGTTAATAAAGGAATTGCTCTGGGCCTATAGCAGAGCTATAGGGGAACAGAGCTAGGTGGGGGAAACAAAACGGAATGCTGGGAAAAAGGAGGATGAGTAAGAGAAAAACCATGGAGCCCCGGCCGGAGACAGATTCTGGGAACTTTGAGACAGATGCTGGGAACTTTGCTGGTAAGCCACTGCCATGTGGCAATACACAGATTAATAGAAATGGGTTAAATTAATATATAAGAGCCAATAAGAAGCTAGAGATAATGGGCCAAGCAGTGATTTAAATAATATGGTTTCTGTGTGATTATTTCGGTTCTGGGCAGCCAGGACGAACAAGCAGCCCCCTCCAACACCTAGTCACTGTGAATGTGATGGGCAGAGCTGATGTTGACCTGTGATGAGCTGCACACCTTACTTAGTGCACAAGGTATCATTGTAAATCTGTTAAGAAATCTAAAGCTCAGGCTAGAGAGATGGCTCAGTGGGTAAAAGCACTGGCTATGCAAACATGAGGGCCCGAGTTTGAAACCCCAGCACTTACATAAAATCAGGCCTGACTTTGTATGCCTATAACCCTACCACTGGGGAGCAGTGACAGGCATATCCAAGGTGCTCGCTGGCTAGCCATCCTAGCTAAAATTGTGAACCCCAAGTTCAGTGAGAACGTCTCATGGATTCAAGGAAGAGACTGATAGAGAAAGGCAATCAGTATAATCCTCTGGTCTTATGCATCTGACATTTGGGTATATGCATACAGACACATGCATCTCCATACACATGTATACACACACACATAACACACACATGCACCATCTCACACAACACCCAACAATAATGACAAGGAGATTTTATGCACTATGGTGGACCTTCCAATTCTTAAAGAATAGAGAGAAGGAAGAAGAGAGGGAGGGGAGAAGGAAGCAAGGAAGGAGAGAGAAAAAGAAAGAAGGGGGGGAGAGAGAGATTGCGCGTGCCAGGGTAATGCCCCACCCCATCTTCGGAGAGGCATTCCCAGCATTTGGTGCACGTGCTGTGCATTTTTATTCTCTTCTGCTTTATGGCGCTTTCATCACACTTAATGACTTTCATCTCTGGCCACCGCAATACCCGCGAGGTCTTCTTATCTAGTATCAAGAGTACATACTTTTCCTTTTCTGCTCTCTTTGTTGTGCACACATGGTGACTTTGATAAGATGGAACAATTGGCTGCCAGGCAGGGCCACCATGGGATTGTTCCGAATGCTCTTTGATGCTGGCTTCTAAAGGTCTGGGCTTGACATCTGGGAGATACACAGGCTGGCAGCACAGAGGGGTTGGAACAGCAGGATGTAAAGATGCTGTCCTGGTTAGTTTTTTCTTTTGTCAACTTAACACAAGCTCTAGTCATCTAAGAAGAGGGACTCTAATTGAGAAAACGTCCCCATCAGACTGGCCCATACGTGAGCCCATGCATGCACTAACTTGTGGTTAATGATTGATATGGGAAGGACATCCCACTGTGGGGGGCAGCTCACTGTGGGCCATGCTACCCTTGGCAAGGGGTCCTCGGGTGAGTAAGGAAGCAGGTTGATGGCGCCATGGGTCATGAGCATGTTCCTCCACAGCCTCTGCTTCAGCTCCTGCCCTGAGTTCCTATGCTTTCTGGGACTGTAAAGAGAAGGGAACCCTTTCCTCCCCAAGTTCTGGTCATGGTGTTTAATTACAACAACAGAAACTAAGATGCTGTGAGTGGAGTGTGAGACCATCTCTGAGACGGGTTGTCTACAATGCCCGGGGGTAAAGCCTTAGCAGTCATCCGATATTTTACTCACTGCTGGAAACAGAACAACAAAGGAGAAGAGACAGTCCAAGGAAACTTGGACCACAAGGCCAGGTAACTAGAAAATTATAATTAACACAGCGAAAGAAGTGCTGGACACTGCCTACATGCTGATGAAGGTCTCTCAGCCAGACCAGGCTCAGAAGTGCAGGATGCTGCCTACATGCTGATGAAGGTCTCTCATCCAGACCAGGTTCAGAAGTGTAGGATGCTGCACACATGCTGATGAAGGTCTCTCAGCCAGACCAGGCTCAGTATGGTTCACTGGACAGCAGAAAGGAAGGAAACACTACATAATGGTCAATGGTAATTTCCAAAAATGATAACAACTGGATGATGTTATATGCCTATAACCCCAGCACTTGGGTTATAGAGTCAGGATGGCTAGCAGTTCAAAGTCACCCTTGGCTATATAAGGAGTTTGAGGTCAGCCCAGGCTACATAGGACCTGTCTCAGAAAATACAACACAACACAAAACAAATAAAAACTGGCTGCCGAGGTAGAGTGACTTTGATCTTTGCTGGGAGCTAAGCTTCTATATGACTCCTGAGATAGATCATAAAGATTTGGTAAAGTTTGGGTCACTTGCTCTTGGAACTCAGTCACCATGCTAGGAAGCCCAAGAAGTCAGTAGGAGAGGTTTGTTTTAGGTGACAGTAACACTGAGATTCTAGCTAGTAGCCAGCAGCTATCACTGTGTGACTAAAGATGATTCCAAGCTCCAGCCTTTCTATCTTCCTTGACAAGGCCCCGAACATCAGTTGGTAGATCTGGAGTTTTGCAGCAGAGAGAGATTCAAGCATGGTAGAGCCTGGCTCCTTCTCACGGCTCCAAACGCTCACCTCTCCCTTTCCCTTGTGTTACTGCAGTAGCTGCAGGGGCCACTGCTTCTGTGTTTACACACTCCACATTCAGAGCGCTCTCCTGCTATTCCCAACTGCACAGACCAAGCAGAAAAAACAGAGTCTGTACTTCTCTCTGATTGAACCTACTTGATGGGATGGAGAGATAGCTCAGTAGGGAAAGGGACCTGATGCCAAACCTGATGACCTGAGCATAATGCCTGGGACCTATATGGTGGAGGGATAAAATTGACTGTTCCACATTGTCCTACACCTTCCATATGTGTGCTGCCACGCACCCACACCCAGACAAAAGAAATAAAATTGGACTTACTGGGGTCAATAGCTGGCTTAGGTCTGGTTGTCTTCCCAAATGTCACAGTTCTGGAGGCAGTGGGACCCACAAGAAAGGAGCTGACAAACAAGGCAGACAAAGTCTCACATGATAGCCAACTTGATTCATAGCACAAGATAATTTACACTGAGGGTTAAGCAGTGTCACCGAGTAAAGAGTACAATCACAAGGACGAGCCACATGTAGCAAAAACATGTTTTTTCTATAGAGACATATAGACAGATAACAATGGCCAGTTGTAACAAATCATCTGAAGTAAACTTGGTCCTATCCACCATATCTTGGAGGGGCACGACAGCTGGTTTCAAGAACAACCCTGTGTCTCGAGGTCACAACACTCTCAGAATTCTCGGCCCACTACTGCATTCTTTGACTGGGTCTTGACACACATGGCTGGAGCAGGAAGAAGCCAGTCCTAACTGGATAGCCAATCAAAGTCCAACCCTAGAGCTAGGATGTGAAGCCAAGCCACTAACCAAATTTCTGCTACCCTGGCAGTGGAGACAATTAGAACACCAATCACATGAAGACAAAGACACACGTCAACATGTATATTTAGCAATCATTTTCTTCAGGCCATTGGTGGGTGATCAGGATGCACAATTGCAGGTTAGTGATTCTATGGAAAGCTTGGGCCTCAGGGGCCGGAGAGATGGCTCAGCAGCTAAGAGCATGCGCTGCTCTTCTAGATGACCCAGATTTGGCTCTCAGCACCCACATGGCTCCTCACAACCATCCATAACTCCAGTTCCAGGGTATCTATTGCCATCTTCTGACCCTCACAGGTACCAGGCATGCAGATGGTATACAGTCAAAAATACTCATACACATTAAAGGATAAATGCTTTTTAAAATTGGGTTTGATTTACTAGTGACCTTTTACCTCTAGCTCTTATGTACTATGCAGCCACTCTAAGTGCTACATTATTATCAGACAAAGCACAAATTGGTAAATAAATTGAATTTTTCCAGAACAAATAAAGCATACCACTTTACCATATGAGACGGATAAACTCTACTACCAAAGGCAGAAGAGGCTAATACAGCTGAAGCACTGAGATTTCATTCCTCAGAATAAAGCAGGTCCAAGCCTTATCGCTATCTACGAGGTATAGGCTAACCGAAACAGAATGATGAATGTTTTGCTGGATGGAAAGCTGGAATTCCTCTATCAGTTGCTGTCATTGGGTGTTGCGTAACATTGCTGGCACTCGAGGGGGAGCCCAGATACTCTCACGTGTACCTACAGGCAGATGTTTGTGGTTGTGCGGAGTTCAGACTGGAACTTGGCAATCTGTGTGGCACGTAAGTGGGGAGGAGAGTCAGTGACCATCTTCTCCAGAGAAATCTTGGACTGCAGAACCTTCTTCTTCTGTTTAGTTGATGCCAATTGTGTGATGTCAGCTGAAAATGAGGCCTTTAGGTACTTGCGATTGGCTGAATATCAGCTATGTTTCCAGGCAAGAAAGCTGTTGATGTTAACAAAAGGGATCTAGTCCACTCATTTTACAGAGAGAACACTGGTTTGTACTTCCTTTATTTTAGTGTGTGTGTGTGTGTGTGTGTGCGCATGCGTGCGTGTACACATGGATGCATGTGCATATGGAAAACAAAGGTCAACAGTGTCTTCCTCAATTGCTCTCCACCTTAAACTTTGAGATGCAGTCTTTCACTGAACCTGTAATTCACTGATTTGGCTGGACTGGATGGAAGTCCCAGGAAGCCTCTTGTCTCTGTCTCCCCAGTGCTGGGATTACAGACATACATCACTACTACACACAACTTTTATATGGGTGCTGGGCTGGGGGATCTGGACTCAGGTCCTCATGCTTGTATAGCAAACACTTCATCAGCCGAGCCATCTCCCTAGCTCTCAGGCTTTTATTTTCTTTGCATTGAAAATAAGATAAAACAATTGACCAAAAGGAAGTTACTGTGTGTCTGACTTTTTACTCGTCAGATGAAGAAAAGAGCCGTGACTCGGGAGATGTGGGGATGTAGGTTTGGTACCTGAGGACAGGTCACATCCAACAGCTTTGACTGAGCACAAAGAACAGCATGTCCTACATGGCGTATCTGTATCACCCCCTTTATTCACGCCCCTCCACCCTGAAATCCACACCAAGGCTCAAGGATCTGTATGGAAAAGGCAGCAGAAAGACTGTAAAAGCCAGAGGTGGTAGATGTCTCCAGAAAACAGTGTCTTCCAGCCACAACAGCACTAACACACATGTGAATTCACACGTGTGAACTCTCAGAAAGTGTGGCAGCAGGCCCGGGATCTGCACGGGTTCGAGGCAGACAGAGTCCCAGTGCTGCAAAGGGATGGAGGACAGAGGGTCCACTCTCTAACAAAAGAGCTATTTGTTTTTTTTAATTTTTGTTATTGTTTTTATTGAGCTATATAGTTTTCTCTGCTCCTCCCCCTTCCTTTCCCCTCTCCTCCTATCCTCTCCCATGGTCCCCACACTCCCAATTTACTCAGGAGATCTTGTCTTTTTCTACTTCTCATGTAGATTGGATCCATGTATGTCCTTCTTAGGGCCTCACTGATGTCTAGGTTCTTTGGGATTGTGAATTGTAGACTGGTTTTCTTTGCTTTATGTCTAAAAGCCACTTATGATCGAGTACATATAATGTTTGTTTTTCTGAGTTATCTCACTCAATATGATGTTTTCTAGATCCATCCAATTGCCTGCAAATCTCAAAATGTATTATTTTTTCTGCTGTGTAGTATTCCATTGTGTAAATGACATTTTCCTTATCCACTCTTCAGTTGAGGGGCTTTTAGGTTATTTTCATGTTCTGGCTATGACAAACAATGTTGCTATGGACATAGTTGAGCACATGTCCCTGTGGTACAATTGAATATCCTTTGGGTATATACCCAAAGTGGTATTGCTGCGTCTTAAGGAAGGTTGTTTCCTAATTTTCTGAGAAATTGCCATACTGATATCCAGAGTGTCTGTAACAGCTTGCACTCCCACCAGCAATGGAGGAGTGTTCCCAAAGAAGTTATTTGTAATAGAGTTTCTTTGGTGGAGTATCACCGGGTACACTAAAGACAGGCCCCATGTCTGGGACTAGTTGGCAAACAAAATGAACTCCATGTTATTTGTTGGTGGGAGGCGGGCGGGGGTTTTCTTGTTTTTAGCCTTTTTTTCCCTCACTGTTGTTTGTTTGATTGATTTTGATCTTTTTTTTTTGGAGGGTGGCTCATTTTTTGCTTTTTGAGTTTTGGGTTTTATTTTTATTTATTTATTTTTTTTCTGAGAGGACATGAAGTTGAGTGGGTTGGGAGGTAGGAAGGATCTAGGATAAGAGGGAAAATGGGATCAAAATATATTATATAAAAATTTTAAAGTATAAAATTTAAAACAAAGAAGTGAAAGTCCTTCAGGCTACCCTCTTAGCTATACCTAGTCTGTTCTTTGTAGACCTAGAGGAAGCCTGGTCCTGAGTGATCCTCAGGCATGTGATCCGGAGGAGGAAGCCTGGTCCTGATTGGTCTCTGGAGCAGCAAGGCTTCATGTCAGAGTAACTCAAGTGTGAAGAGCAGATCCCCCTGGCCCCTGGGCACTGGACATCAAGGGCTGAAATGGAAGATCAGTTAGAGCTGGTGGTGGCTCAGAAAGCAATAGGAAATTGGGCAGGGGGTGCGGGAAAGAGGGACGGGGACCACTGTCTGTCTGTCTGTCCTGTCAGAATAAAGACATGGTATTGAGGATGATCTCATACACGTCTTCTTCTGAAAGCATGTATGCCAGGGGGCTCACTTTTTTTTTTTGGTTTCTTGAGACAGGGTTTCTCTGTGGTTTTGGAGCCTGTCCTGGAACTAGCTCTTGTAGACCAGGCTGGTCTCGAACTCACAGAGATCCGCCTGCCTCTGCCTCCCAAGTGCTGGGATTAAAGGCGTGCACCACCACCACCTGGCCCAGCTCACATTTTTAAATCATTTTGTTCATTTATCTTGGAGACAAATTTCCAAATATTAAAGCTGAGAATTACAAAAATCAACTCTATATAAAATCAAAAATCAACTGTATATAAAACAACTATGACATTGAACATAAGAATGTGATATATTTACAATAAATAAAAACGTTGTGTTACTCAGCTAAGCTAATCAACTTGTGTGTGTATACATTTATGTGTATATGCATATGGGTGCCAATCAGATGTGGAAACATTTGTGTAGGGGTCTGAGGTCAGTGTGGGGTATCTTTCTAGATTGCTCTCCACATCATTCTTTTAGATAGAGTTCCTCAGTGAACTTAGAATTCATCCATTCCTCTAGCCTGGGTAGCCAGCAAGCCCCTGGGGCCCTCCTGTCTCTGCCCTCTAGGCCTGGTATTGAAAGCATGTGGAACCATGCCCGGCTCTTACATGTGTGCTGAGGGTTAAACATAGGTTTGAGAAATCTCTCCAGCACAGATAATCCACTTGTAGAGGTATTTATTTTGGCTCATAATTTTAGAGAGCTTCGCCCATGGTCTGCGGGTTTTGTGCTTTGGAGGGTATACTGAGGAAGCTGCTTACATCACGGCAACCATGAAGCAAACAAAAGAAAACCAGGACCCAATAACCCCTTACAGGATGAGTACTCCAAAACCTCCAATTTCCTAAGCCCCAACTGGTAAGTGTTCCACTCTGCACAATCATACACAGGCTACCCAAGTCTTTAGCACGCCGGCCTTTGGGAGATAATGGAGGATTCAAACCACAGCAATGCTTAGGAATACATTTGCCTCAGAAGAAACTGTAGTCTTAAAAATTATAAAGGAGAAGTATTTAAATACACAAATATATCATATAGCATGATAATAGTCATGGTTTGAGAGCCTCTTGAGCTCATTGTAGACTCAATAGTGTCCCAAGTCTTTTAAAAAATTTATTTGCAAGCAGATTCTAAAATTCACATGGAAATACAAGAGACAGATTAGCTAAAGCAACTTTTAAAAAGAAAAACAAAGCTTAAAGTGTTAGAATACTTGTTTCTAAAACGTACCTAGAGATGCAGTAATCAAGACAATACAGGATTTGTGTAAAAAAATTAAAAAAGGGACACAATAGTAATGAAAAAGAAATCTACACAAGTACATACAAGTCAACAGTGGGCTTTGCTTTTCCTTTTTAAATGGCAAGGCAATTCAATGTGTGGAGGAAACCCTTTGAGACAGTCTGTACTGGAAAAGCTGAGCTATTGGTGAGGAAACCCTTTGAGACAGTCTGTACTGGAATAAGTGAGCTTTCACAAGCGAGGGGAAAATGAAGTTGGACATCTGTTTCACACTGTTCACAAAGAGAATTCCAAGGTGAGCATGGCAGGAGCACACTGTCCCCAGAGTACTTGGGAGGCTGAGGCAGTAGAATTGAGCTACAGTATTAAATTTGAGTTCAGCCTAGATGACTTTATCTCAAAACAATAAAAAAATCCGACCAATCTAAGAAGTTTAAGGTGTCATCAGCACAACTGTAAAGCTTCTAGAAGAAGGGAGGTGTAATCTGAAAATCTGAGGTAGGAAAAGCAATTTTAGAGAGAGAACACCGAAGTCACTCAGCATAGAGGCGTATGCTCTGCTACTGTATCTGGAACCCACAGAGGACTCACATAAACCAACACTGAAGACAGCTCAAGATTATATATTTGTTTTAAAAAGAGGGTCACAGTCCTGAACATTTCACAAAGGATTTAAAAATGACCACAAGTACCCAAAAATGCGCCCAACAGAACTTCACATCAGGGGAAACACAATTAAAAGTAGCAATGAAATGTTTGGGAAAGCCACATGAGAATAGCTCCCATTGTTTTGCAGCTCACAACAAACGTGGGTAAAAATTGATGCAGCTCTCAGAGCCTCTACCCATTGCTTTGGCTGGAGGCTCTCAGGAATTGTCTAGCCACGATGAAAAATACATGTCCATTCCTTTTCAAATTAAACTTGCAGCTACTTTGTGCTGAAAAGTTGTGCTGCAGGAAAGGACTCACACAAAAATGTCTTTACCGCCAGAGCCCCAGGCTAGAAACAGCCCAAGAGACTAGATAATCAAATTACGATATATTTAGACCAAGCAACATAAATCCATGGATTAGCAATGCATAACACAGCACACTGATCCTAAAGTGCTGTGTTGGGTAGGAGAAGCCAGTGCAGGAAGAGTGTATTCCTGTGTGGTTCCATTCCCAGGGGAGAATTACAATCATATTTGCTTACACAGTAGGGAAGGGGTTGTCTAGAAAAAACTGAGTAAGCAGGATGTTAATTATGTTTTCAAGTTGCACCAAGTTGTGTACTTAATGTATTCTACTATACACTGAAGTGTGAAATAAAAACTCAGAGACAAAAATTGGGGTTCAGCCTAAAGGTCAGAAAAGCAAAACAGTCAGTCACTGGCTCTTATCTCTACCTCAGTCTGAAATGGTGACCCTGCCTCCAGGAATCTCAGAATGAGTCTGAGGTTGAGAGCTGTCTCCTCCCATTTTATAATCCTCTCTAGTTCTGGAATTAAGGGTGTGCACCACTACTGCATGGTTTCTATGGCCATATTCTGTACATCTCTGAAGTGTTTGAAGATGACCTGTCTATCTAAAAATCTCAGTCTCATTCTGAGATTCCTGGAGGAAGGATCACCATTTCGGACTGAGATAGAGGTAAGTGCCAGTGGCTGGCTGTTTTGCTTTTCTGACCTTCAGGTTGAAACCCAATTTCTGTTTATAATCATACTTCATTATACTTGTTTGCTTTCTATCACTGTTCTAAACACCATGACCACACATTACTTGGGGTCTAAGGGTGGTGTTTAGCTTATACATTCTGATCAGCCAGTCATTGGGAAAAGCTGGGCAGAAACTCTAGCAGGAGCAGAGGCAGGAGCCATTGCAGAATGCAACATACAGGCTTCCTCCTCATGGCTTGCCCAACCTGCCCTTTTATACCGCCAGGGCTACCTGGCCAGCGGTAGCATCAACTGCAGTGGGCTAGGCCCTCACACATCAATCATCAATCAAGAAAATGCCTCACAGAAATGCCCACAAACTAATCTCAAGAAGGTAATTTCTTAGTTGGCTTTCCTTCTTGCCTGGGAGACCCTAGCTCACTTCAAGTTGGCAAAAAGCTAGTCAGCACAACTGTATATAAACCATGTTTTAATATAAATTCATTGTGCAATCTTGCCTCTGCATAAAAGTCACCAATTTTGCTGGGCGGTGGCACGCCTTTAATCCCAGCACTCGGGAGGCAGAGGCAGGTGTATCTCTGTGAGTTTGAGGCCAGCCTGGTCTACAAGAGCTAGTTCCAGGACAGGAACCAAAAAGCTACGGAAAAACCCTGTCTCGAAAATCAAAAAAAAAAAGTCACCAATTTAGTATATAATACATATACACAACCTGGAATACACACATAAACACACAATACAACCTGGCATACACACACATACACACATCTAGCATACATACATGAATATACACAAACACACAACTGGGCACACACTGGCATGTACATGAACACATACATAGAACCAGACATATTCACACACACACACACACACACACACATACACACACACTGGCATGTACATGAACACATACATAGAACCAGACATATTCACACACATACCAACACACACTGGCATGTACATGAACACATACATAGAACCAGACATATTCACACACATACACACACACACATTTACTTTCACATACCTGTAGCTGGAATTTTCTTTGAGTCACCAATCGGCTACCAAATAAAGACAGGGAGACTTATTAATTATGAATGCTCAGCTTTAGCTTAGACTTTCCCACTAGCTCTTTTAACTTAATTTAACCTGCTTCTATTAATCTATGCTTTGCCTTGGGGCTTTTTACCTTCCATTCCGTTTGTCCTATTTTCCTGCTTCATCCGGGTCTGTCTGACCCAGGGCATCTCCCTGGCATCTCCCAGAGCCTAAATTCCTCCTCCTCTTTACTCTCCCTTCCCGGAAGCCCGGTCTATATCTCCTCCCTCATTATTGACCATTAGCTTTTTATTAGACCAATCAGTTACCTTAGGCAGGCAACACATCTTTCCATAATTAAGCAAATGCAACACATCTTTCCATAATTAAACAAACATGATACATCTTTATATAATTAAACAAATACAACACATTTTTGCAAAGTTAAACAAATATTCTGCAACATACACCAGGTTGCAAAAACTAAAAACTCTGGTTGTCAGTGATGGGAGCAGAATTTGGTAGACATCCCATTATAAAGCAATGGACGATAGCGAATACAGCTGGGTGTGCTTTGGGCCAGCGGGTCCTGTACATGTGGTGTGCCACAGCAACAGGTATGTTCCCCAGGAAGCTCTTGATGTCCGCTAACGGGGAAAGAGACACATCAGAATCCAGCCCACAGAGGGACCACAAACAGTGATGAAAACGGCTACTACCATCGACAAGGATGTCCTCAGAAAAACTGAAAAGAACACAGGGAGAAAGAACTACATGCGTTTTATACAAATTTGGAAAATATAAGACTCAATTAAATAAACTCCCTATGCATTTATGCATAACAGGAATAGTAGGGAAACAGGAACGGATAATCAGCATGAAATTCAATACAGTGGTTACCTTTAGGGAGTGAAGGAAGGGGCTCAGGGGTCCTTCTCTATTTGTAATGTGTTATTCTAAGAACCTGAGGCAAATGTGGAAAATATTAAGATCTGTTATGCTTGGTGGTGGAGCCGGGTATTTATTTGAGATACTGTTAGGCGTGCATTTCTGCATGCTGAAATATTTCAAGATCAACACAAAGGAATCAGTGCCCTGACTGCAGAGGTTTAGAGGTACCATAATAAGGAATTCAGTGTCATTGTCTCCTAAAGAAACGATTCTGCTCCCCTAGGAGTGCACTTCTTCTCTGGGACACATTTATTCTCTGGAGCTTTGAAAGCACGTTGGCTCTTTCAGGGAAGGACTGGAGGTAGCCTGCTAGAAAGGGCACATACCAAGAACCAGGAAGACATAAATATAAGTAGAAGGTCGGGATCAAAGATAACAAATATTCCATCAATACTGGTTGACCACAGCGGTTGTGATCACATTTCCAACTTGGCTCAGAATTTCTTGGCAACAGTCACTGCCACTCCATCTCAAGCTGACCCAGAGAAGCGGGCTAGGAAAACTAACCTTTGTTCTCCAAGGTTTAAAATTAATATTTTCCTGAGCAGTCTTCTCTCTATTTCACTTTGTATTTGCTTTGCTAACTAGCCAGCACCTCCCCCTCCTCCATCATCCCTTATTTCTCCTCTTCTTTTCCCACTCCGACCCCAGAGTATCTTACTAAACAGCCTCAGTGCTGGGAGAATTAAAGCCTGGGTTTACACAGAGGAGAGCTGACTGGGGCATGGTTAGATCTATCAGGTGAGCTTGGGATCACAGTAAAGAAAGAGGGGCTGGAGAGATGACTCAGTCTGTGAAGGGCTTGCCATGCAAGCATAAGGACCCAAGTTCAGTCCTTAGTACCATGTCAAGCAGACAAGGATGAAGGTGTAGTTGCAATCTGTAATTACATCTGGAACCTCAGCTCTAGAGAGGTGCACGGGGAGGATCCCCGAGGCTCACTGGTCAGCCAGTCTAGCCAAAACAGCAACCTCCAGATCTTATGAGAGGCCTTGTCTCAAAAAATAAGGTGGGAAGTGAAATCAGCCTCTGGCCTCCACACTCATGTGCACTACCCCCCCACACACATATGAACAAGCACACATCACACAAAATATAGGAAGATGTGCATGATTACCAAGTTTAAATAAACTTAGTTATAATCAAAGAAAGCCTAAAACAGAGATGTGACTACATTAAGAAATATAAGAAAAACAAGCACACTAATTATCTTAATATAAAAATAACACCTGTTGCTAAATGCTGATGGCTCCACATTTTATAATTTAGTTCAATGCATGCTTCTCCACTTGCCTTGCACTTCCTGTCGCCACTCTCACAGTAGGTGTGTACTTGGACATTTGGCCACCATCTGCTCCTCCTCTGGACGGATTCTCCAAGCAACACATCCTCTCATCGCAGTGAATTGTTGAAAGAGGAGTGGTTGGACTGTGTCCCCAGGTCCCGCACCTGGCCGCCCGCATGGCTTAGCTTATGCCCCGAAATAATTACACGGAAACTGTATTCTTTTAAACACTGCCTGGCCCGTTAGTTCCAGCCTCTTATCGGCTAGCTCTTGCACCTGGACTAGCCCATTTCTGATAATCTGTGTAGCACCCCAAGGTGTGCTTACCGGGGAGATTCTAGCCTACGTCTGTCTGGAGTGGGGACATCATGGCGAGTCCTGACTCAGCTTCCTTCTCCCAGAATCCTGTTCTGTTTACTCCACCCACCTAAGGGTGGGCCTATCGAATGGGCCTTAGGCAGTTTCTTTATTAATAAGAAATCACTCCCACATCATTTCCCCTTTTTCTGTTTAAACAAAAAAGAAAGGCTTTAACTTTAACATAGTAAAATTATATATAACAAAACAGTTATCAAGTAAGAATTATAGTTATAATATTTATATCTACTTTATCTTTTATCATAACTAAGGAAAACTATAACTATCCATTCTTCAACTCCATCAAAGACTCCAGAAGGATACAAAACTACAGTAAACAAGAAGTCCAAAATTCTAGAAATGACAGAGACAACTCGCTGCCTGGACAGTCACCCAAAGTTCCTCTGTACCGTTGGGGCATCTATCTTCGGCCTCCAGGCCCATAGTATCCAGCAGACATTTCCATGAAGCAGGAAATTCCAAAGACAGTTCAGTCACTTTCTGCTGTGTCCTGCAGAATGTCTCGTAGACTCTTTTATGAATCAGGAACCCTGAAAGATCATCTCACCTTTAGGCAAGTTCAGCAGTCCTCTCTCTGCGGGTTCTTTGTGTCCAGTTTATGCAATAGTCCAGGCAAGAACAGTCTCTTGCCCAATGGCTGGCTATCAAACTCCATAAGGATCCTCTTCGATGCCCATCTTCCTCTCGAAGTAGATTGGTGCTGCCAGGAGCAGACGTGTCTCATTGTCATGAAAAGCCCTAAATTATTAAAACATAAAATGCCATGTTCTGCAGTCCTTGAAAGATATGAAGAATGCCTATCTAATTGAAATATATCTCCATATATCTAGAAAATCTAACATGACTACAAGCTTGACCATTATTGATGCTTATCCATTAACAACCTATATATGTTACATATTTAAATGAACTGCACAACCACAATACTTAATCAACATCAAAAATACATATACATGTAACAAAATTGACCTTAAAATCCACACCAATATAAATTATTCATATCTATATCCTAGCCCCCTTTAAATGTAAAAGAACATATATAATCAATATTTGGGAACATGGGCGCAGCTTTTTCTCTCTAAACTGCTTCCTGCTGAATGGGGGCATCGTTAATTAGGTCTTTCATGGTGTAACCTGTGTGCCAGGGTCATCTCAGTTGGCAGTTGAGTGAAGTAATTTTTTGAGGGTGTTCACAGCAACCTTTCAGAAGGACGTGGTCTATCATACCAAATTGGAATAGAAGAACTCCACAGGGTCTCATCCTCTGTGAAAACAAAAGAAGACCCTTTCCGAAGCATCATATCCTTAGACCCAAATTCTGAAGTCATATCCTCATGATATCCATTCTGGTTCCACTTGGCAGCCCATATAATGAAATGTCTTTCTGTACTTAGCTCCTTCATAGTCAAAAATTTTAAAGAAAACACAATGTACATAATCCAGACTCTCTGTGAATTTTCCATTTTTATGTGGCTTATTTTTCTTTATTTCTTTTAGTCTCTTAACTATCTGTACTCTGTCTCTTTAAAGACTTTGCCTTTTTAATTTTAAAGGCATTAACTTTATTCTCTCTCTCTCTATATATATATATATATTTCTCTCAAGCCCACGTACATTTATCCAACATTGTGACTCATTTAGTGTCTGAATCTGTTTTATTGTGAATCTGTAATTTTTTTACTATCCAGGAGCATTTCTTAAAATGTTAAGCAGTTCTTAAAAACTTAAGTTGCACCATGTGGGTATCGGTACTGCCTGTGTCCTGTAAAGTCTAACCTTAAATGTGCTGTAATCACAGTAATTATGCCGGTACTCCTGCTTGAGACCAGCTCAGTTCATCTGGCGGAGCTGCTGCTCCCCCGCCATTTGGTGTGCCTGAGCTGCTCACAGTTCCAGCCACACATCCACATTGCCATCAATCAACCATCACTTTACTCCAAATACTCCATTCAAAAGCTCTGTCTCCCACAGGAGCCAGACAAGATTAATGCGCATACCAAAAGCCAGCATTTTAAAACACCGTTTTTTTCTGCTGAGTCAATATTTCTTTGCAGTATCGCAACCCAGAAACAGCAACAAGCTGTCTTAAATTCTCTCTCTTCCTTTTTCACCCTCTCGTTTTCGTTTTCCATCTGGCCCATTTGTTGAAATAGAGTGGCAGGCTTTGTCCCCGGCTCCCGCACCCGGCCCCCCGTATGCTAGCTTATGCCCCAAAATAATTACCAAACTTATTCTTTTAACACTCCTGGCCGATGTTTCCACCTCTTATCGGCTAGCTCTTGCACCTACTCATTTCTATTTTAGCACCCCTGTGCTTATTCTCTTCTCTCTGTGGCATCATCGCCACTCCTACCTCAGCTTCCTTCTCCCAGAATCCTGTTCTGTTTACTCCACCCCCCTAGGGGTGGCCCTATCAAGTGGGCCTTAGGCAGTTTCTTTATTAATAAGAAATCACTCCCACATCAGTGAATAGTCATAGGTCTCCTCATTTACCCGTCAAACCCCTAGCATTGTCATTCACCCTGCCTCTTCTACCCCACACCCCACCAATCATGCCTCTAAAATGAATCCAAGTGCAACCACTTCCCCACAGGCCTCTCACTGCCGTCTGCATTCCCCTCTGTCTTTTCCTAGATGGGTACAGTGCCCACCCAACATGGCATCCCTGAGTCCATTCTGACACTTGACACCTCAGGCTGATTAGGCACACATTAGGGTAAGAACATGGCTAGTATTCTTATACTTTTTATAAAGACTTACTACATAGTAATGTGCATGTGCTCATACATATTTCATGTTAGTTTTTATACTTCATGCCCTTCAGTGTTCTATAGAAATAGACAAATGAGAGAAATTCTGTTTTAAGTTCTCAACACAACAAAACATAAAAGCAGTTCAAAAAGACCACAAGCAACAAGCTTACTCTGATGATGATTTGCTATAAATTCCTTGCATCAACCCTGATACCTGATTCAATCTTGGTCATATGGATACCACTAAACCAGTTCTCATCTGACCTCTACATGCATACCTTAGTGTGTGTAAACATACACACATATACAATAAACAAATAAATGCGACCCAAACAATAAATAATGTAGCATATGCATGACTTTTCTTGACAGTGAATGAGGCCTTGCCTTCTAGTTTGGGGTTGAAATAAGCTTGGCTGAGCTGTTGAACCTCTCTTGGCCTCAGTTGTTCAGATAGGAGTGACCAGAATGTGTGTATTAAAGTGTTGGTGAAAATGAGAGGGTACCTGCCATGGCCCTTGAGCAATCTGCAACACTGCTCAAGGGATCCTGGTTGTCGTGGTCTTTATCATTCAGCAAGGAGAATATGCACCTTGGAGTAGCCCCTGGCCTGATCTGTCCACACACCAGGCATTCGGCAGAATGAAGCACCATGAGTGGGGAGCTGACACCAGCTCCATCCTCGGCCTAGGGCAATTAAGTAACTTTAGGTCCAAAGGCACACTCTGTAAGTACCCTGGAGCTGATGGCTGAAGGTGAACATGGATGGTTGTGGTATTTCCCTAAAGAGGGGAGCCTGGGTGTTTCTACTTTAGGGGTAACCACAAGCTCAATTTCTGCTTGAGAACACATTAATAGCAAGGTGACCCTTTGGTACATAGTAACTGGGCGCGGGGATCTGTCATCTGTTCTCCTAATCTCAAAGTCCTGGAAATCCCAAGAGAAATTTGTTGCATGGGTCTCTACTCACCCCCAACAGAGGACTCTGGCTCACCTGGTGGCCCTTTATTCTGAGGTGATTATTTTCACCCACAAACTCTAGTAAGCAAAATGAGCTTGGAGTGTAGATCCTGACAGACACATGGGAGAAAGCCCAGTGTCTAAGAAACTGGAGAGAAGGAAGGAAAGATTTCACCTTTCCAGGTAATTCTCATCAAAGGAATAATTATTCCTCCCATCTGTTTAGCATGATTTAAGGTGAATCCACTTCCCTGAAGGGTGGTCACTTAGCCTGGTGATTCACAGTCCAGCGGGAGTCCTGGGTCTCCATCCAAGCCAGGGGTAGAGTCCATTCTCTTGACCAGAAGGAAATGGTTTACCCTTATTGGATCTGTAATGCAATGAGGAAAATGAGGGTCAAGTGGGTCCCAAGCTAGTAAGAAAGTAACTCAGATGCCAAAATATTAACCCAGAGAGTGACCTAAAAATCCTATGTTCAGAAATATCATATGAGCCGCTAAGCTGGAACACTCCTTCTGGGTGGAAAGGGCTGACAGAGAGCCCAGGGTCTCTCTTAGAACTGCAGTAGTCGCACTCAGCTTCCTCCTGGGCCTCTGCCTGCCTTTTTCTCCCACATCTGGTGTTTTTACCGACACAATTGCTCTGAGGTAAATTTGAGCACATTAGTGAGTTCCCTTATTAACCTGTAGGATCAGCTTCCTGAGGTTGTATTGCCCACTCTTCTTACCAGAATGGACTGGCCCAAACCCCTCTGGAGTAGGAGGGCCTTCTGTCTATATGTTACTTTCATTGGTCAAATAAAGAATCTGCCTTGGCCTTTTGATAGACACACTTGGTTGAGGCAGAGTAGAATTGACGAATGTGGGAGAAAGAAAGCAGAGTCAGGCCGCAGACACCATATTCTCTGACCCAGACGGATGTAGGTTAGGATCTTTCCGTAAGCCAGCACCTTGTGGTGCAACACATTATTGATGGGTTAATCAAATGTCGAATTAGCCATCACTACTATGCCAGCAGTGTTTAAATGAATACAGTTTCCGTTAATTATTTCAGGTGTAAAACTAGCAGGGAATGCAGCCCACCGCTCCTTTTACTACGGCACCCCCCCCCATTGTCTTACTTACTTGTTTGAGTTTTCAAACTGAATTTAAAAACTAGAATCTTAGCCGAGCAGTGGTGGCACATGCCTTTAATCCCAGCACTTGGGAGGCAGAGGCAGTCGGAGTTCTGAGTTCAAGGCCAGTCTGGTCTACAAGAGATAGTCAGACAACTCCAAAGCTACAGATAAACCCTGTCTTGAAAACCTCCCCAAAAAACCAAAACAAAACAAAAAAAAAATCAAACAAACAAAACATTAAACCAAAAACCAAAAACCCTAGACTCTTCTACCCATCCCTAATATTTCTGAAGGATTCCCCGTGCCTATTAACCCTCATTCAACG
>CAWTZC010001704.1:0-16848 GCA_963919715.1 Microtus obscurus | reverse complement strand
ACCTTGAGATTTCAGTCCAGTGCTCCAATGTGGGTCTCTGTCTCCTTTTATATTTTTGTTTTTCAAGACATACTTGCCTTGAATTCTTTGGTTCCTAGATGACCTTAACAGGCCCTTCTGCCTTTCAGCTCAAGGATTCTGAAGCTACTGGCTTGTGCCAGAACACCTGCTTTTGTCAGTGCTAGGGACTTAGCCAGGGAGGGCCTGATGAATACTAGCAGAAATTCCACCAACTCAACTACATCCCCAGTCCCCCTCAAGTGCTTTTGAGTGCCTTTTACATGCCAGATAATATTCCAGAATTGTAAGGGATACAGAAGCAAGACACAAAGGAGACCCAAGCAAATTAGTTCATAAGAAGGGAGAAAGGTTCCCCCCCCGCTTATCGCTCAGAAGTTTCGATCTATAGTCAGTTGGTCCCCTGATTTTTGGCTATGGTAAGGCAGGTAATCTGGGGCAACAGAACTAATCACTTCCTAGTGGTTAAAGAAAGAGTGGGAGAAAAGACACAGAGGATATGGTGACTCAAATCCCTAATGATCTGACTTCTTTCCATGGCGACTCAACCTCCTAGGTCCTACCACCACCAGTAAGTGAACCAACCCCTGAACACATGAGCCACTGGGGGACACTCCTGGTACAATTATAACAGAAAATAAACAGTGTTTGCCAAAGGAATAAAAATCCAACCATAACCTAAAACTTGAAGGAGCCAACTATGTAATGAACAGAAGAAAGAGGGCTTTAAATATTGATGTTTCTCCACTATTGGGTGAAGTCTTGAAGAACACTTAAATCAAAAATACTATAAAGTAAACTTTTCAACTAACTTCCTGCATTTTCTTAGCAGCACAATACACAGTAGTGTCCACTGGTCTCCCCCATTCTTCCTTGCAGTGAACAAGAAGTCAGCAATTTTAGAGATTAATCAAAGAGATGCTCATGTTCCAGGAAGGACTTGAGGTTTGAAACAATAAGAATCAAGGCTTGGGTAGAATATAGAAATTCTATGCTATATATATATATATATATATATATATATATATATATATATGTATATATATATAGAGAGAGAGATATACATTTAGATAGACCCAACAGAGACACAGAGACAGATAAAGACACGAGACAGAGACTAGAATTGCTGAAACAGAGACAGGGGAGAGAGAAGGGGAAGGAAGGGAGGTAGAAAGAGAAAAATGGAGAGAGAGGGAGAGAAAGACAGAAAGATGTTATGAGATAGTCAAAACAAGGGAGAGATAAAAGAGGAGAGAGATGAAGAATAAATTAAAAGTTGGAAAACGGAAGGACCTCCTTGCTCTTGGATTGGGAGGATCAACATAGTAAAAATGGTAATTCTACCAAAGGCAATTTGTAGATTCAATGTAATTCCGTGTACCAAGGTCCCATCAAAATTCTTCATTAGATATTGAGAGGACAATAATCAATTTTAGAAGAGAAAAACAAAAAACCCAGATAGGACCAAAACAATCCCTGATACAATAAAGGATCTTCTGGAGGCATTACCATCCCTGACTTCATAACTCTATTACAGGGCTATAGTAATGAAAACAGTGTGGTACTGGCATAAAAACAGAGAAGTTGACCAATGGAATCGTACAGAAGACCCGAATTTTAACCCACAAACATATGATCCCTCACTAGTTCAGCAAAGGAGCTAAAAGTATTACAATGGAAGAAAGAAAGCCTCTTTCAACAAAATGGTGCTGGTACAACTGGATGTCAACCTTAGAAGAATGAAAATAGACCCATATATCTATCACCTTGCACAAAACTCAAGCCAAAAAGGATCAAAGCACCCTCAATATCAGTCCGAACACGCTGAACCTGATAGAAGAGAAAGGGAAGCACCCACAACAGATGGGTACAGGAGATCGCTTCATGTATAACCCCAGCAACACAGACATTAAGGGCAAAATTGAATAAATACGACCCACAAAAATGAGTAGCCTCTGTAAAGCAAAAAGACACTGAACACGAAGACAAAAAGGCAACCTACTGACTGGGAGAAGATCTCACTAACCCCGCAACAGACAAAGGTCTGATCTCCAAAATATATAAAGAACTCAAGAAACTAGACTTTAAAATGCTAACTAACCCAATTAAAAAAATGGGCACTGAACTGAACAGAGAATTCTCAACAGAAGAAGCTCAAATGGCCAAAAGACACTTAAGGTCATGCTCAACCTCCTTGAAGCGATCAGGGAAATGTAAATCAAAACAACTTTGAGATATCATCTTACACCTGTCAGAATGGCTAAAACCAATAACAACTCAATGATAGCCTTTGCTGGAGAGGGTGTGGAGAAAGGGATACCTTCATCCATTGCTGGTGGGAATGCTTTCTTGTGCAACCACTTTGGAAATCGGTGTTTTGGTTTCTCGGGAAATTCGGGATCAACTACCCGGACCCAGGTCAATACCACTCTTGGGAATATACCCAAGAGATTCCCTATCTATGACAAAAGCATTTGTTCATCTATGCTCATAGCAGTATTATTTGTAGAGCCAGAACTTGGAAACAAACCTAGATGCCCTTCAATGGAAGAATGGATGAAGAAAGTGTGGAATATATACACATTAGAGTACTATGCTGCGGTAAAAAACAAGGACTTCTTGAATTTTGCATGCAAATGGATGGAGATAGAAAACACTATCCTGAGTGAGGTAACCCAGACCCAAAAAGATGAACATGGGATGTACTCACTCATAATTGGTTTCTAGCCATAAATAATGGTCACAGAGTCTATAACTGGTGAAGTCCCAAAGAAGCTAAGTAAGAAGGTGAACCCAAGGAAAAACAGATAATTATCCTCTTGGCTATGGGAAGTAGACAACATTGCCGGGGTAGAAAATTGGGATCTTGTGGGTGGGGTGGGATGGAGATAAGGGGGGATGGGGAGAGGAAAATGAAAAGGGAGGACTGGGGGGATCTTGGGGAAATAGGATGACTGGGGTGAAGGAAGGTTGTAGGGGAGCACGAAGCACACCTCCTAGTTAAGGAGCCACCCAAGGGTTGACACTTGAAACTAGAGTGGCTCCCAGGGAGCCCAAGGCTGATGTCCCTAGATGAGTTCCTTGGGCAGCTGAGGATAGGGAACCTGAAATGACCTATCCTAGAGCAATATTGACGATTATCTTGCATATCACCATAGATCCTTCATCTGGTGATGGATGGAGATAGAGACAGAGACCCACACTGGAGCACTGGACTGAGCTCCCAAGGTCCCAATGAGGGAGCGGAAGGAGGGAGAAACATGAGCAAAGAAGTCGGGACCATGAGGGGTGGCACCCACCCACTGAGACAGTGGGGCTGATTTATTTGGAGCTCGCCAAGGCCAAAAGGACTGTGACTGAAAAGCATGGTATAAAACCGGACTTTCTGAACATGGCTAACAATGAGGGCTGATGAGAAGCCAAGGACAATGGGCACGGGGTTTTGATCCTACTTCATGTTCTGGCTTTGTGGGAGCCTAGCCAGTTTGGATGTTCACCTTCCTAGACATGGACGGAGGAGGGGGAGGACCTGGACTTTCCATAGGGCAGGGAACCCTGATTGCTCTTTTGGAAGGGAGAGAGAAGGGGAGAGGAGTGGGGGGAGGGGGGAGAAGGGTGAGAGGAGGGGAGGGAAATGGGAGGCTGGGAGGAGGCGGGGAATTTTTTTTTCCCTTTTCTTAATAAAAAAAAAGAAAAAAGAAAAAAAATAAAGAAAAAAAAAGAAAAACATTCCACAGCTGCACTGCTGTGGACAGGAACCTGTTCTAAGAGGCAGAAACAACTGTCCCTTGTAGACACAAGAGAGACAAGAGAGGCCTACGCTATAAAAACCCCTGTCACCTTCTCCAGGATCCTGAGCAGGAAGATTTGGGAAGGTAACACAATGGGAAATAACCCCAGAAGCATTCTGCTTCAGTTTTAGGTTTGCAAAACATTTTCAATATCTTTTCTCCAGGCCCTGGCACCTTTCCTACAGTCAAGGTTTTGTTGAATCCGGCGGGTTAAGATGAAGGAGGTGCACGGATCACATCAGAAGGCTCTTTATTCAAATTCTGAGAGCACCAGTGCATTCTGGGAGTTGAGTAAATATCTTTGGAGATACACTGGGTCCGTAGCCTACTGCTTTGCATGCATGATATTTTTTTTAAAAACAATGTATCTTTAGGGCCTCAATCTCCCTGTCAAAATGAGAATCTACTGCGTGCTCACCAGGCAGAATTGTGAGACCTCAGTAACAGGCATGTGCTGAACAAAAACTCCACAAACAACACATATTATCATGGAGCAATGCCAATGGTGATATGACCTGGGGGTGGATCATTTAATCCATCTCTCTCACTCACTGTTTTCCTCTCTTTTGTTTTCTGTCAAGCTAGGGATCAAATCTGCAGCCTTGCAAGTGCCAAAGAACTGTTCTATTAGCAAGATGCATCATCCCAGCCCTAGCCTTAAGACAGTGATTACATGTACATGGCAGACACAGTAACATGTGTATGACCTCTATCTAATGAATGACTGTTGCATTGATTATTAGAAGCAATTATAGCAACAGAATTTAGCTATCAAACCCTTCAAGGACCCCACTGCAGAGAATAGGGTCCCTGAGTTACCCATTCCTTTGTCGTATCCAGTGACTTATAAAAATTAAAGTTTAAAGGCTTGGACGATTTATTCTGATGTGAATGTCTTTTTTCTCAAGAGATTCTAGGGGAATCAGTCAAGACTCTTACTAAGCTGTGTATTGTAAATTTCATTTCCTCTCTAGGTCTTGGGGCCCCAAAGGTGAGTGCCACCATGCCCAACCCCATCTTTTCACATGATGTCATAATTTTGTAAATCAAACTCTTTGTGATTGGAGGAGCCAAACCAATTATGTTACAATTCTGGGTGACTTTTGTTACTTAGTCCTAATTACTCCATGAGAAGAAGGACAGGAGCTCAGCTGGATTGCTGAAATCTCCTTATTGTCATCTGAAGCATGAGACAACAGGTTTAGGTCAAGATCATGTCTCTCCAGAAGAAGTTGCCCCATGCGTGAGGAATAGAATTTCTGGTTCCTTACCCCAGACTCCTCACTCTTCAAACTGCATTGTTCATCCGTGAACCAGTTGCTGCCCTCCTAGGAACCATGCTTAATGGCATTAGACAGGCGCTAATTTGCATAGAGACTACCAAGGTCTTTTGCAAAGTAAAGAAATGCACATTGTTAAACAGTTACTATAACATTGACTGCAACCATGAAAACAATTTTACAGCAGATTGAACACACTTAGTGAAAGAAGTCTAGGGCAAAAGCAATTTCAACATTAAATTGGAGTTTAGGCAGCAGCAAGCAGGGAACACACAAACAATGGTCAGGTACTGTTCTCCAAATATCCTCAAGCCACCATTTTTCCTAGGGTGGAGAGAGCTCTAGCGGACTAAACTATAGGAGGAGTAGAAAGGATTGGAAGCTAAGTCAAAGGAGTTGGAGGAGAGGATGTCCAATGGGTACAAACATCTGGGAAGTCTGTGCTTCGACCAGAAGAAAGTAGTGATTTGAAGGGAAGCAGTTAAAAACTGCTGCAATGGAGCCGCGATAGAAAGCCTGATAAAAACTGGTCATAATCGGACATGAAAAAATTGCAGCTATTACTGAGAGAGGAAAATGCAGTCACCAATTAAAGCTTCCTGGTTTTTCTTGAGTCTTCTTTCTCAGGCCGGGTTTAGTCTGTTCACTGCCTTCCTCTCACTAGGGCGAGTCATCATCTTCTGAAGATTGTACCAAGCCCCTCTGTTCTGCGGTCCTGACAGGCAGGCATTGTGTGCATGGCTGAAGGCAGCTGTCAATGCAGCACCGCCAATCAAGCTTTCTTATCTGCAGTCTGGAGAACAACAGTCAGCGCATCTTCCCCTGGGCTTCTCTTGCTTTTCTTTGGGGGAAGAAAACCAGGGAATTTATTTTTTTTATTTTTAATTTATTTATTTATTAAAAAATTTCTGTCTCTTCCCCGCCACCGCCTCCCATTTCCCCCTCCCCCAATCAAGCCCCCTCCCTCGTCAGCCCAAAGAGCAATTAGGGTTTCCTGCCCTGTGTGAAGTCCAAGGAACACCCACCTCCCTCCAGGTCTAGTAAGGTGAGCATCCAAACTGCCTAGGCCCCACAAAACCAGTACGTGCAGTAGGAACAAAAACCCATTGCCATTGTTCTTGAGTTCTCAGCAGTCCTCATTGACCACTATGTTCAGCGAGTCTGGTTTTATCCCAGGCTTTTTTAGATCCAGGCCAGCTGGCTTTGGTGAGTTCCAGATAGAACATTCCCATTGTCTCAGTGTGTGGGTGCACCTGCGGTCCTGAGTTCCTTGCTCGTGCTTCTCTCCTTCTGCTCCGATTTGGACCTTGAGATTTCTGTCCTGTGCTCTAATGAGGGTCTCTTCTGTCTCTTTTATCGCCTGATGAAGGTTACATATTCAGGAGGATGCCTCTATGTTTTTCTTTGGTTTCTCCTTATTTAGCTTCTCTAGGATCACTAATTATAGGCTCAATGTCCTTTGTTTATGGCTAGAAACCAAATATGAGTGAGTGCATCCCATGTTCCTCTTTTTGGGTCTGGCTTACCTCACTCAGGATAGTGTTTTCTATTTCTATGCATTTGTATGCAAAATTCAAGTAGTCCTTGTTTTTTACTGCTGAGTAGTAGTCTAATATGTATATATTCCATACTTTCTTCATCCATTCTTCCATTGAAGGGCATCTAGGTTGTTTCCAGGTTCTGGCTATTATGAACAATGCTGCTATGAACATAGTAGAGCATATACTTTTGTTGTATGATAGGGCCTCTCTTGGGTATATTCCCAAGAGTGGTATTGCTGGGTCCAGGGATAAGTTGATCTCGAATTTCCTGAGAAACCGCCACACTGCTTTCCAAAGTGGTTGCACAAGTTTGCAATCCCACCAGCAATGGACGAGTGTACCCCAGCTGAACAGAGAATTCTCAACAGAAGAAGTTCAAATGGCCAAAAGACACTTAAGGTCATGTTCAACTTCCCTAACGATCAGGGAAATGCAAATCAAGACAACTTTAAGATACCATCTTACAACTGTCAGAATGGCTAAAATAAAAAACACCAATGATAGCCTTTGCTGGAAAACCAGGGAATTTAGACACCAATAATTAATAAAAAAAATGATATTAGGAGGAAGCAAGGCCATCAGCACCTTCCAAAAGCTCACCAATGTGGTTTATAAGCACTCATTGGATCTAGGTGAGGGAAGTGCATCTAAAAAAAGAAACCCAATTTGAGAAACAGAGAGAGAAGAGGGGGAGGAGGAGAGGTTAGGATGCAGTTCAGTCATAGAATAAGTTTGACAGATGACACAGTCATCGGGCTGAATTCCCAACCCCACCTACAAACACAAAAACATTTGAAAGAAGGAATTTTGTGCCAATGCTTTTGGCCCCGAGAGGTAACACAATCCATGTCCCTAACACATCACATGTTTTTCTACCATCTCTCCGAGAGCCTGGATTGTACAGGATTAAATAATTTCTCATTAAAGGCAAATACCCTTGGGGAAAAGACAATTGTCACACCATGCAGACAGAAAACAGTCAAGATGAACTGTGATGTCACGCTGAAAAGATGTTTCTACTTGGTTAAGGCAGGCTGCAAATGTAACTAAGCAAGAATTGCAGGTTCATTGATGAAGGGACAGTTTTGGTAGGGTTATGTTCCCAAAGGGAAGAAGTATCGAATGTCTGAGCCCTAGCATGTTTCAAGTGACTCATCTGGAAATAGTCTTGGAAATTTTAACCAAATTACGATAAAGTCATTATGTTGAGATCTAGTCTAACATGTCTGGTGTCCATAAATATAGAGAAGATGTGGGTGGTTATAAGCATAGGGAAGCTGATATGAAGCCATAGAAGGAGGAGCTTCATGAACTTGGAAGATTCAAGGGATACACATAAGGCAAAAGGCACTCAAGAGTCCTGAAAAGCTGTAGAGATGGTAAGAGTGCGTTTTCTGGTGACTTTAGAAAAAGCTAAACACTGCAAGCCCTTGAAAGATTATGGCCCTTATATTTCATATCTCATTTTCTCACCTGCAAGAGAACAAATCTAGATAGCTTCAATCAGTTCAGTTAGTGCTATGTGGTTATAGTATGTGGGTGGGTGGGTGGGTGCCCACCCTGCAGGCACACACCCACACACACATACCTAATGCAGATAATTCCAGAAAATTTTATGGAGTGTTGTAAAGACAAAGGTCATCTAATTTTTGTATTATGACTATGGATTCAGAAAATTTGCTTCTCTGCCATTTTTTCATCAATGCAGTCCTTAACAGAAACACTTTTTTTAGTATCCAATCAGGGATTGAAAAGGTGCTGACATTTGCATTGAAACATATAGAAATATTTCATAAGAGAACAGGAAGGTGTAGGTGGAAGGGCTGGAGAACAAGAAGGCAAAGTTGTGCCAAGAGGTACCGTAGGGGTCAAAGACAAGGTAGAGGATAATCAGCCTTCACACCATGTACCTCTGTGCTCCTCTGCATTCCCTTCAGCTACTGCCTTCCACATTGCTATGCATGTGGTAGGAGCTTATGCGCTTTGCCAGTGGAGAGAGGCAGCTTGATCACTTGCAAACAATTCGGTGCTCTAAAAGTCACGAGTGTGTTCACTTGCAAGCAAGCAAATAAAGCCACTTACTTAAGCGGCTTAAAACAAATACGAGGAACTCTTTCCAAAAACATAAAAAGTCCAGAGGTGAGAAGACATTAGCCATGCATTCAGCTGTTATCGAGACTAATGCCACCATTCTGTTGGAGTTTCCTTCATGCTCCAGGCATCACGGCCATCAAATGGCTACTGTGGCTTTAAACACATACAGAATCATGATAAGCAACAGGAGAAGCAGTGTCCATTTTAAACTGTTTGTTTACTTCCCCTGAGTAAGTAGATGAGAAAAGAGGAGGGTGCGCACCTGCAGGTACAGGTTGCCATCCACTGACCTTCAGCCCTGTAACCTCGGGCCCCACCACCATGGCCAACCATGAGGGGAAAGAGAAATTCACTATGGGTAGTCACTGAACCTGGATCTTACTAGGTGGCAAGGTCAGTACTTCCTCCTGAAATCAGAATGTTACTGTTTCTTTAAACCTCTACTCTTGTGTACTACCGGTTTAAAGACTTCCCAGAGCTGAGTGACAGTTGTCTGCGTCTCTGCACAACCAAGAGTTGTTCCCTCCCCAAAGTCGGCTGTGATGGACAGTTCAGAAGTGCTGAACTCTAGGTCATAAATGGAGACAGATGGAGTGGTCCGGGTAGGAGCAGCATCTATTGTGTGCCACTTTCCTAGGCGGGAGAAACTTCCACCAGTCTGTGCCTTAGCTTGTTTTCCATGATGGATTATTTAGAAAAGATAAGGCATAGACTCAAGTCTTGCATGGAAGGTATTACTCTAAACATCAGTGGGAAATTAAGATGAACAAGAATTTCCTCTTTATTCGCATTTCCTATTTTTCTGTTCTGGGTATGGAAACTGGGGTCTTACGCATGCTAGTCAAGGGCTCCATCACTGAGCTTCAGCCTAGCTTTACTGAAGTTTGAATAAATTTATATCCACAAGAAAGAAAGTTAAAGTAGAATGAAGTACACACATCCTTGGTGCTATAATAATGTTTCGTAAAGAAATGTTTCAACTACGGGGACCACTGAACATTTGTGGAATACCCCCCTAATCAACACTTTGACACTAAGTGTCAGAGAAACCCCATAAACAGTTGTAGCAGACAATGATTCAGACTGTTCTAGAGTGTTGGGAAGTGTGGGGATCCTTGTGCAGGGACATCGAGACCTCTCTTTTACAGTTTAATTCATGACATTTTCTCAGAAGCTCTTTTTCATGAGGAGTAACTAGGTATGGTTAGTCTGTTAAGGATCAAGAGGAAAAGGGACTTGCAGAATGTGTCTCCAACTCCTGCCCTAAAACCCCTTTGTGTGTCTGCAGGCTATCCATGTATTCTTTATGCCTTTTTAAAGTATGATAGCTGTTTGTCAACCTCAGATGTTTCTCCAGTTTCTTCTTTTAATATATTTTTAATTTAAATGGAATTACATCACTCTGCCCCCTCCGTTTTCTTCCTCCCCTTCCCCCATTTCTCCTTTCTCTAACCTTTTGCATGCTGCCCACTCTAAAGCTGATAACATCTTTTTCTTTAATAATTATTGTTTCATATGTGGGTGTACAGATACAGAAATACAACATGCAGAGTTCATTTTTATTGTTTGTGTACTAACCTCATAGAACTGGACCCCCAGTAAGTGCGTTCACTTTGAGGAGAGGCTAATTCTTCTCCCTTTAGACATTAGTTGCCAGTAGTTCTTTATCTAGGGGTGGAACCTCACAAATTGACATGTAAGTCAATATGGCCATTATTGCAATCTTGTTTATAAAACCATTTCTAGGAGAGACTGTTTCACAACACACACCCTGCTGTTCTGGATATCATATTCTTTTCCGCCCCTTCTTCCACCATGTTCCCTAAGACACTAATGCAGGAGCTGTGGTGTAGGTGTGCACATTAAGTCTGGGCTCCCCACAATCCTTTGATTTATGCATTGCATCCAGATATGGTTTTCTGTGATGGCTTCTATTTGTTGTAAATATGGTTGCTAGTTTTTTTTTAATTAGGGACACTTATCTGTGAGTTTGCAGGTATGAGATTAAGAATACAGAAAGAAAGAATTGATGTTGGTCTAGCAAATTGGTGGTAGCATTTTTTTCCCTAAAGTCCATGTTCCCCATTAGCCCTAAGAAGCTGGCTTTATTTCCAGTACAACATTTATATTTCTAGTAACTTAGGTTCTCCTATTGAGAGGGCCTTAAGTGCAATTAGATAGCTATTGGTTACCAGTACCATGTGAGTGTCACTTTTGTGGGTATCTTGCCATGCAGGTCATTGTCATGGTTCATAGATGGTGTAGCTGGGTTTGACTGTTCAATTGCTTCCTTCCCTTGGCAGACTTGAAGATATTTTGTAGAGCTAAGTTAATAAAAATCATACGTCACTGTCACAAAACTCACATGTCAACCAATAAAGGTCCAAACACAAGTGCTCATCACTACAGTCATTTGACATTTGACAAAGGGCAAAACACATATACTGTAGGAGATACAGCATCTTCAACAAATAGTATTGGGAACACTGAATATTCCCATGCAGAAGAATTAAACTAGACCCTTATCCACTATCATGTACAAAAATTGGATACAAGTGTATCAAAGCCCTCATTTTGAAACCTGAAACATGAAAACTGCTGAAATAAAACTTAGGTAGTACCCTATAAAAATGTTCTAAACATTAGCCTGTTTGCCCAGAAAATAAGGCCCAAAGTCAACAACTGGGAACTTGAATCACCAAAAAGCATCTACACAGCTAAGGAAATAACCAGGCAAGGGAAAAAGAAGGCCACAAAGTAAAAGAGAATATCTGCAGCCATGCATGTGGCAGGAGAGAATATCTGCATCCATGCATCTGGTAGGAGAGGATATCTGCAGCCATGCATTTGGCAGGAGAGGATATCTGCAACCATGCATCTGGCAGGAGAGGATATCTGTGGTCATGCATCTGGCAGGAGAGGATATCTGTGGTCATGCATCTGGCAGGAGAGAATATCTGCGGCCGTGCATCCAGCAGATGATTGGTATCCAGAATATACAAAGAACCCAAACAAAACAGTCAAAGGACACAATTAAAGAATGGGCTAGGGAAAGTTCTCAACAGAAGACATAAAGACATATAACAAATACCTCAAAAAGTGTTCATCGTCCTTAGCACTTAGGGGAATGTAAATTAAAAGAACTTTGAGAGTGCATCTTAGTCCAGTCAGAATGGCTAAGATCAAAACAACTGACAACAAATACAGAAGAGGTTATAGAAAAAGAGGAAACTCCTTCACTGTTGGTCGGAAAGAAAATGGGCACAGCCACTCTAGAAATAAGTATGGAGACTCGAATCCTCAGGAAAAAAATCCCTAAAAACAAATAAATCCGTGTGTTCTTTCTCATTTGTATTTCCTAGCTCCAAATCTTCAGATGTGAATATACAACATGGTATTTCTACAGAAACCAGGAAAGTATAAAGGGACTGTGAAGGTGGGGGTGAGAGGGAGACAGTAAGGTGAAGTGGGGAATGAAAAAATGGGGAGAAAGGAAAGACGCAAATACAGAATGAGGGACAAATAATAGCAATATTGTTTGATAAAGCCATCTGGAATTACATTATTTTATATTTATTAAAAATTATATACCAAACTTGGTGGTGGTGGCAGTGCAATCCTTTAATCCCAGCACTCAGGAGGCAGAGGCAGGTGGTTCTCTGTGAGTTCGAGGCCATCCTGGTCTACAAGAGCTAGTTCCAGAATAGGCTCCAAAGATACAGAGAAACCCTGTCTCGAATGGTTGATAAGGGTAGCTCAAGTGTCTATGAAATCAATATAGACTCTAGATGCGTAGTCCTTGGTTGCCTCTCAGGATGTGAGAGTTGGGGCCATTGCTGAAGACAGACGCCAGAACACAGACTCAGTGATTCAAGCAGGGTCTGTCCTGAAGCCCCATTCCTCCAAACCAATATCCCTGTTAGCAGAAAATACTATGCAGATTTCTAATTTATCTTTTTAATAAAATTGTTTTTTTTTTTACATACTGGCCACAGTTTCCCTCTCTCCTCTCCTCCGAATCCCCTTCCCTCAGCCCCACTGCTTTGTTTCCACGCTCCAATCCACTCCTCCTCTGATTCTGTTTAGGGAAGGGCCATTATTCCTATGTGTATCAACAAAACGTGGCATATCAAATTGCAGTAAGACTAAGCACCTTCCCGTATAATAAGGTTGGGCAAGATGACCCAGTATAAGGAGCAGGGTCCCAAAAGCCAGTAAAAGAGTCAGAGATAGTCCCTGTTCCCACTGTTAGGAGTCCCACAAGAGGATCAAGCTACACAACTGTAACATACATGTACAGTGCCTAGGTTAGTCCCACGCAGGCTTTCTGATTATCAGTTCAGTATCTGTGAACCCCTATGAGCCCAGGTTAGTTGGTTCTGTGTTGACCCCTCTGGCTCCTACAATCCTTTCTCCCCCTCTTCTGCAGGATTCCCTGAACCCTGCCTATTGTTTTGGTTGTATTGCATCTATTTCTATCAGTAGCTGAATAATCCTCTCTGGTGACATCTGGACAACGAAGCAATCTGGTCATGGGAGATGACCAGTTCAGGCTAAATATATGCTATTGCCAGGAGTCTTAACTGGGGTCATCCTTGTAGATTCCATTGAGGCAGATTTTTACCTGACCCAGAAATGCCCTCCTATTTCCAGCAGTCTCTTTCCACACTCTGCCCCTCCAACCTGATCATTCATGTTCTCATCCCCACCCACCCTCAGTCCACTCACGAAATCTCTTTTATTTTCTCTTCCTAGGAACATCCACCAGTCTCCCCATGAAAACTCTTTGTTACCTAGTCTCTCTGGTTCTGTGAATTGTAGCATAGTTATTCTTATTTTACAGCTAATGTTCTCTTATGAATGACAACATACCATGTGTGTCTGCCTCAGTCTGGGTTACTTCACACCGGACAACTGTTTTTTTTTTTTTTTTTTTTTTTAGTTCTATCCATTTGCCTTTGAATTTCTTGATGTCTTTGTTTTTAACAGCTGAGTAATACTCCATTGTATAAATATATCACATTTTCCTTATCCATTCCTTAATTGAGAGATAGGTTGTTTTCTGGTTCTGGCTATGACAAATAAAGCTGTTCTGAACATAGTCGAGCAAGTGTCCTTATGGTAGGATTGAGCATCCTAATTTCTTATGTGCTTTAAGCCAGTCTCTAAATGAGAACTTTCTCTTTTCCTGTTCATCTCTGCCATGACCCATGATTTTCTCTCCCCCGCCCCGTGAATCTCTGCTTTCTCCCCCTTCCCCCTCCTACCTCTGTTTTCTCCTCCTTTCTCCCCCTTCCCCCTCCTCCCTCTGCTTTCTGTTCCTTTCCCTCTGCATCCTCCTCCCATCTCTGCTTTTCCTCCTCTTATGATCCAAGTTTTTGCAGCCTTGTTTCCTGTGCTCTCAGGGGACCATGTCTTATCCTCAGTTTCATAACAGATCCCGCCATGGTGCTTTGGTTTCCCTTTCTCTCAGGCTTGGTGTTGTATGTGAGGTTAATGAGCAAAACTGTCAGAGTTTGAAATGCATCAAGGGTAGGGAAAGGTTAGAGATGAAATTCAAGAGGAAGATTCTGTCAGAAGCTTCTGGGATTCTCCAGGCTGACAGATTCATTATTTTCTGAGATGACAACCGATTGTATCCGAAGGCACATATAAATGATTTAGACCAGACCCGGACTCTGTCAGCAAACAATATCCCAGGCAGCATCATGGAAGGAAACAATTAACCGTGCCACTGGTAATCACCCAAACTGCCACTCCATCTGAGTTAAGAGACCTGAATGGTTAGCATCACATAAAGCTGCTCATTTAACAGCAGGCTGCTTATGTATTAGACCATATTTAGCTTAAGTATTAAAAGAAGTTTGATTGTTGCATATGCTCATCAAAACAGTGTTAAGACATGATATTTTCATTGCCCCAGGAAGTTTGCAGTTTTTAAAACTATGTCCATCCTTATTAGCAATAAGTATTCTAAGTTTTGTTTGTTCCACTTTGTATAAGTAGAGGCAAAAGATGAACAACTCGGTGTCTACCTCAGGTCACTAAGAGTAAGTGCTTTAGAGACACAGTAACGTTCTTTTGTACAGCAGTAGTCTATTCCTTGTTATTGTTCAGTCATATTCGGATATAGGAGTGGACCAGAGTTTGGCAATTTTGTTCTTCAGCTGAATATTTGGATCATTTTAAGGTGTTAACTAAACTTTTTTTTTGTCAGACATAATTCAGATGTTGAAATTTTTTTTCATTTATTTATTTATTTATTAAAGATTTCTGTCTCCTCCCCACCGTCACCTCCCCTTCCCTCCCCCTCCCCCGATCAAATCCCCCTCCCTCAACAGCCCAAAGAGCAATCAGGGTTCCCTGCCCTGTGGGAAGTCCAAGGACCACCCACCTCTATCCAGGTCTAGTAAGGGGTGAGAGCATCCAAACTGCCTAGGCTCCCACAAAGCTAATAGGTGCAGTAGGATCAAAACCCCATTGCCATTGTTCTTGAGGTCTCAGTAGTCTTCATTGTCCACTATGTTCAGCGAGACCGGTTTTAACCCAGGCTTTTTCAGACCCGGGCCAGCTGGCCTTGGTGAATTCCCCGGTAGAACATCCCCTTTGTCTCAGTGTGTGGGTGCACCCTCGCAGTCCTGAGTTCCACTCTTGTTCTCTCTTCTGGTCCTGATTCGGACCTTGAGATTCAGTCCGGTGTTCCAATGTGTGTCTCTGTTTCTGTCTCCATTCATCGCCTGAGGAAGGTTAATAATCAGGAGGATGTCCTATTTGTTTTTCTTTGGGTTCTCCTTCTTATTTAGCTTCTCTAATATCACGAATTATAGGCTCAATGCCTTTATTTATGGCTAGAAACCAAATATGAGTGAGTACATCCCATGTTCCTCTTTTGGGACTGGCTTACCTCACTTAGGATAGTGTTTTCTATTCCCATCCATTTGCTTGCAAACTTCAAGAAGTCCTTGTTTTTTACTGCTGAGTAGTACTCTAATATGTATATATTCCATACTTTCTTCATCCATTCTTCTATTGAATGGCATCTAGGTTGTTTCCAGGTTCTGGCTATTACAAACAATGCTGCTATGAACATAGTGGAGCATATACTTTGTTGTATGATAAGGCCTCTCTTGGGTATATTCCAAGAGTGGTATTGCTGGGTCCAGGGGTAGGTTGATCTCGACTCTGAGAAACCTCCACACTGCTTTCCAAAGTGGTTGCACCAGTTTGCATTCCCACCAGCAACAATGGATTAGTGGTACCCCTTTCTCCACAACCTCTCCAGAAAAGGCTATCATTGGTGTTTTTTATTTTCGCCATTCTGACAGGTATAAGATGGCATCTTTTTTTTTTTTTTTTTTTTTGTTTTTCGAGACAGGGCTTGTGGCTTTGGAGCCTGTCCTGGAGCTAGCTTTGTAGACCAGGCTGGTCTCGAACTCACAGAGATCCGCCTGCCTCTGCCTCCCAAGTGCTGGGATTAAAGGCGTGCACCACCACCGCCTGGTTAAGATGGTATCTTAAAGTTGTCTTGATTTGCATTTCCCTGATCGCTAAGGAAGTTGAGCATGACCTTACGTGTCTTTTGGCCATTTCTGCATTTCTGTGATGAAGCCTACTTGACCATGGAGTGTTGTGGGAGGTCTTTCCGCCCCCTCCAACCAATAGCTGCTGAGATACCAGCCCATTGGGGTGTGGTTTCTCTCCCTTCAAAAGGCTTCTATTTCCTTCCGATCTCTCTTGACTCCCTGCTCGGCTGGCGATTAGACTCGCTTCCTGATTGCGCAGAGAGGCTGTTGTCTGGGGATCGTGATCTGTAAGTTTTTCCTCTTTAAATAAATACTACTCTATTAATAATAATTCCAAACTGGTGTGGTATTGTTCGTGGCTTATGCCTTCAATGGAGGTTGATCTTTTTGAAATGTTTTTGGAATTTGTTTTCTGAGTAATTTATTGAGAATTTTTTTTTTTTTTTGGTTTTTTCGGGGACAGGGTTTTCTGTGGCTTTGGAGCCTGTCCTGAAACTAGCTCTGTAACCAGGCTGGTCTCGAACTCACAGAGATCCGCCTGCCTCTGCCTCCCGAGTGCTGGGATTAAAGGCGCATGCGCCACCACCGCCCGGGGCGTATT